>CM075858.1:31392543-31515696 GCA_037975125.1 Latrodectus hesperus
GCAATTTTAATGGCCAATAGTATATATATATATATATATATATATATATATATATATATATATATATATGGTGAAAACATTTTATGTGAGTAATATTTCATAAAATCCGTATGCATATGCATCAATATGAATTTCGGAATACAATACAATGCTTTCTTATGAAAAAGTTGGTAGGATCCTTATTTAAACTAAAAGCTTTACTTCGAGCACTTTCATTAAGACACTTTTTGAATTTATATAGTCAAAAAATTTGAAGCTTATTCCATTTTTAATTGAATGTATTGACAGTTATAACTGTTAAAATTATGACAATACTTCTTATAATATTTTAGTTTAACAGTTCTGCTCATAGTAAAATAACTTAATGCTTCAAACTATTATTGATTTTCTTTGTGATTTTTTATTTGATTACTTTTTTAATTTGCTTGACATATTTTGTCGCATAGAGCTCCGGTTTACTTTGCCAAACTATTGGGAATAATTTCTATTCTAATTCAATTCTATTTTTATATTATTTCAATTTTCACTCACAAACACACGCATACAAATACTCTGGTTAATGAGTCTATAAAATTATTTTTCTTTTTCCTTAAGCCATTTTCCTAATATTACTTTATTAAATTTATAACGCACAAGACATATTATTATCACATTGCCAGCGTTTTAGGTACAATTTTTTTCCTAGGCTTACCTATACGTTTTTTACCATTGTTTCTATTAGATTGACAGTTTTAACCCCATTTCATTATAAGATATTTGACCTTTCCAAAGTTGCAATTCTTGATTCGACAGTTAAGAACTTATTTTCCTTTTTCTCATATTTCTCTGAGGCTTTCTTATTTTTTCCTCTTTCTCTTTCTAGTGTAATTTCTGTGTATTTGTTGTGCTTCTCATAGTGTACTTTATCTACTTATTGTTTTGGTAAACCAATCTGGTTGTTGACTCTTTAAAAATGAGTTTCATATATCAGAACACTTTTGAAGTATTCTAAATTAGAAACATTTAATGCATTGTATTATTTTGTGATAATTTTTAGATACTTAATTCTAGAAATTCATATTAATAATTCGATTTGTAAATTTGAAAGAATTAGTCTTAAAGTTTACTGTTTCAAATTCCATCAAGGTTTTATGATTTTTTTGTATGTTTGTTGTTGTAAATTTGAAAGAATTAGTCTTAAAGCTTACTGTTTCAAATTCCATCAAGTTTTTATGATTTTTTTTTTCTAAATTTATAGAACATAAATATTGTTTTATTTTAGAAATTTTGTAATTAAAAATATTCGTGTTATTAAGAATATTCGTGTTATTTTTTACTATGTAATAATAATGCAAGCATTATTATTGATTATTATAATAATGGAAGAAAATATTTATTCTACTAACTTCGCAGATCTAACAAGGTGTTACTCCTATTTTTATTTAAAAAATTGCTTCATAACTTGACGTTTTCATTTCTATTATTTATTAAACTGAGTAAGATTAAAAAATGTACTTTTAATCAAAGTTGCTATTAATATTTTGATGCTAAGTTTATTTCATTTTTCGCTAGTATATTATCAGAGATTACGATGACTGTATTTCCCCCTAAATTTGTCCGTGACTAGGTATTTAATATTAAACAAAACAGCAATGATAACTGTTAATATCACAAAGTTTGTTACTGCTTGATTTTCATTCCATCAACATATCAATGATTTCAGTGTGAATCATTGTAAAGTACAATTGCTTTTATTTGTTCAAGAAATCTATAATTTTATAAATGGGAGTATAAAAACCGTTAGTAAATAAGAAGAAACAAAAGAACTTCTGTGAGATTTTTTTATTCCTTCAGAGAAATAGGTAGTCGAGTCCTAAATAACTCTCATTTTTTATCAAACATTTACGAATACTTCATTTTTATTAAATAAAAAAATGATATTACTTTATCATGTATTCACTACTATATGATCAGCCAATATCTTTCGGCCGGATTATCGATTTATTTATTGAGAAATGGGGTTGGTTTGGGTAGGAAAATTCTTTCTATAGCCTGACTTGCATGGCATAAATTTTAAGAAAGATTATATTTATTATTAGTATCTTATTTTAACTGTTATAACCCTGTCTGAAATATGTTTGATTTTTAAATAATCAATTGGTGTTGATTGACGTGCGATATATTCCATTCCATTTGCTAATATTAGGAGTTAAAACCATTTTTAAGTGATAATAACTTGTATAAGGGTCATATTCGAATGAATAAGCAATTGTAGGTATGCCAATTCCATGGCAATATTACTGTTATTGAACATGGGATTATTCAATAGCAACATTTTATTTCAATAATTCTCTGAAGGCACCATTAGTTAAGAATAAAAGAGCTCCTTAATCATTATTAACCAAACAATTAAACATCTCCCTTTATTTGATTTCTCAGCATTCCGGCATTCCTCTTGTTGCGAAGAAATATCGATCTATATATCAATTCTTTTGCAGAATCATGTATTACAAATAATGTTCAAAGTGTCTTTCCACCAAAACATAAACAGCCTTTTCATTTTGTTTTTTACTCACAGAATATGCTGTTTACAACTAACTCTGTTTTATCACTAACAAATAAAAGACAAATATCCTATTCCCATGGTCTGAATAAATTATACAGACACGTCATGAACTCTAAATCAAGACATGAGGTGGGGTACAAAGCAACAAGTGAATGTATGAACAGTTCGATGACGTTTGCAGCTGTTTAGACTGCCAACTCATTCACCCTGACAGCAACACTTTAACCCCACACTACAGATAAGAGAGAATTTAATAATGTGTAATCAAGACAAACTTGAACATTGAAATGGCATGAGAACGTAGCTTTCAAATAAATCATATTTCTGCTTAAAGCTTCATGGTAGTTTCATTCTTGTTTGGTGGAATAGTGAAAAATGCACACTGAAACCATGCATTCGACATCGCCATATTGCACCATCACTATAAGATATGTTATAATGTGCCCTTTGATCTCCATCTCGTTTAATTCTTGCTTCCACTGACCTAACTCAGAAGAGTAGCAGTTTCATTTCTGCTATGATAAGACTCTGTCTTTCATTCAATCCATGAGAAACACACTTTTTCATCAGAATAATGCACAACTGCATGTTGTTGGTATAATACAGTCCTTCTTACAAATAAAAAATATTCAAATGATGCCTTAGTCTTAACATATTTTATCCTCTATTCCCAGCATGATCTCCAAAGCTCTCTTCAATCGAAAATGCCAAGTCAATGTTTCCCAAGAAATTGGTTCGGAATCCTACATAACATTATTACGTAAAATGACGCCTTTCTGTTCCTTAAGGGATGGTATTTCTTCATCATAACAATTTATTTATTTATTTATTTTTGAGAAAAGAAAAAATAAGTAAATAATACTAGTGGCAAATGCCACCTTAAAGGAGATAGGCTGAAAGCCTTACAATAGCAAATTACGATGATAATAATAATTAAAAATGAATTAAAAATAAAAAATACTTGAATTCTGTAACATAAATTAAATTTATACTGAATAAATCCAGAAGTCTTTGTCATTTGAAATATAGTTATTTTTGTAAAGATTGATACGTCATATTTGAGTACGTCGACCCGTATTGAGACCTTTAAGAAACAAAAATTTTATTAGTTTGTCATCATACGCCAGTCATTATGGTCTATGGAGTAAGACAATCAAATTGAAATTGCATAAAAAGCTGTCATCCAATTTTTATTTGACTTGAATTCCAATTGCTTAAATAGTGTCATGGTTTCGAGATATGTTTGCTGTATGCACTGACCTCTCAACATCTGTAGTTCCAATTTTTTTGAAAATTTAATCCTTATTTTCAATATAACAACTGCCTAAATTCTTTGAGTCCATTAAATATCATTTTATTATATTTATCTTCCCATTTCAATCGGCTACAGAGTTCAAAATACAATATGCTTACCTTAAATACATGTTAAGTTAATTTGGAATGTGTTGACTATTACTTCTCAACAATAGATATAAGACGAAAGCTACATCTTAAACACATTATAGTTGGGTACAGACAAATTCTCGCTGGTATCCACACAATATTAATATCAATTTAACTATATTAAGTCATTTTTATCAGTATCTAAGCACTTACAATACTTACTTTACTGAAAGAATTACTGAGAAATTTTTTTCACACACACACATGTTTACCGAAAAACTAAAATAAAACTCCTTTTCGAAAAGCTTTTAACTTAGTCAAAATGTACTATAATTACAGTAACAATGCAAATTTAACCAAATATAAATTTTAATTTTCAATATTAATATTTAACTGTGACCAAAACATTTTAATCATAATCATTTCTTAAATAATGTGTATATATTTATAGTAAAATAGCTTATATTTCAGCAAGCCAGTGATAAATTGTAAAACAAATGCTAGTATTAGGCAACTTAAATAAATTTAACCCTTTAAAATATATACTAGCAGAAATTAATTTTTATAAATTCTTTAGTAATAAGATATGAGTGTTGTGTTTCTATTTACTATATGCAAAGAAATTACCAGGAATTTGCCATGTTTTGTTTCTTACGACGTATGAATACATTCTATTATCTTTGAAAAATTCTTTTGTAAGAAATCATGTGGTGTACATTCAAATACCTTCAATTATTTGGTTATCAATTGCGTCCTATTAAATATTTTAACAATGTATACCATCCGAAATTCTGCTCACTGCGAAAAAAGAAGTATATGATTTTTTTCCTTATATTAAATTTGTCAGGATCACTATGAACAAAAATATATATATATATATGGTATCTGATCTTTCCTTCTTAACTTCTTTATGTATTTCCATAATAAGATTATTTTTAAATTATAACAATGCTAAATTTTTCCTTTACTTTTAAAAATGCATTTTTTGCTCATTTTAACGAACATATTTTCTGTTTTACCAAAATACTGCCAAATGGAAATACTTAGGAATGTGGTTCAAAGAAACCCTGACTTTAATATTTAATAACTTAATAACAAAAAGAATTTTTAAACTCTTTACGATTCATTTTATTTAATTTTAGGTGGTGATCTATGCATTAGACTTAATTTAATGGTGCAACACAGCTTTTTGAATAAAGCTAAATAAATAATTAATATTCTTAAAAACAACAAATATCTTTTTTTACTAAATTACAATTTCCCCCTAATATATAAACTTTTTGCTGTGAAATTGTGTTAATTTTTAATAAATGGAATCATAATAAATAAAGGTTTTTAACAACAGAAAATGTAAACAATAATCATTGCATTACATTCATGCTATTCAACTCAATTGGATACAACTTTAATCCATAATTCAATTCCCCTGGAAAATTTTAGCTTTCTTTCGCAGGTTAAATTTTCTAATTTTTTAGTTCCTAGTCTCTCCCTAGTGATTCTGAGGCAAATGTATTCGTCACCACGTACAAAGACAGTTTTTTCACAATAAGGAAATGTATCGTACCCTACTCAATTACGGGAAAAAAGCCAGATAGTTTCTGGAAAACTGGAATCACGCTCGTGAAATTTCTCTGACTAATGAGGTGCCCTAATCTTCTTGACTTTTCTCTGGGGAAATCAGGAAAAACTCCATGTAATATTTCAAAGAAAAGATTTACCTCTAAAAGCGATACACATTGGCTTAGCTTTTTACAGTATTGAATTTTTTGTTAAAATTAATTATTTTTCAGTTTTGAATATGGGTAACTTTCAAAACATTACATTTAATAATATATTATTACGTATAATTCAAAAATTTTTTAAACAATATGAATTCAACAAACAGCTTCAAACCGCAATAAAGTTTTGTCTAGTGATATTATTCTACTGTTTAACTCATTTTAATACAGGTTGATAATTAATAGATCATAAAAATCCGACATCTTAACAGTGATTGTTAAAAAGCCAGCTCTATTGCCTGTTCTAATAACCAGTTTGAATATAGTCTGAGGTGACAAAGTATCAAAATGTCTCGAATTTCAAAATAAGTTTTATTGAAATTGAGACATTTTGATATTTTGTCGCTTCAAAACTTCAATTCAAATGAAGAACAGTTAAAAACCGTTTAAAAATATTTTATCATCCACCGGGTACAGTAGGATTATTTCAAAGACAGTAGACCATATTCATGTGTCCCAAGGGTTGAAAATTGTAAAACGCAAAGAACCCATTGTAGTATATAAAGGTGTTACTTTGAGTTTGGAGCTTATGAAAAATGATTAGTGCTCCTGAAAAAGTATGAAAACTTTTCAACCTAATAAATATGCATATAGACTGCAAAAAAGCAGCATTCTTTTTCTTTTATTCAAAACATACCTTGGATTGAACTCTAAACAATATATTTATTCCTGACGGGAAACAAAAAATTACATAAGAATGGTATCAATATTGTTTTTTTTCAATTTATATAATGGGATTAAACGATGTTAAGAAAAATAAAAGACATCAATACAATATGTGGATATTTCTTATCGGCATGTAAAATTTACAAAGACTGTTTATATTAATATTAAGACACAAAAAATCAAACACTTCAAAGTCAAGTAATCATTATTTCTTTATTAGAGTAGCTTTAATTCCCAAAAATGTTTTGTACGGAAAATTCACAGAAGCAAAGACTGTCAAATCGTCTCAAAGATTTTCGGTATGAATCATGTCCGAAAACTTCATCAGCAGTTCAACATATATTTAACTCCTTGAATCTGCATAACCATGGGCAGGGACATCCTTACGAAGACGAGCATTATCGTCTGCAAAAACAAAAGCGATTCCGTAATGCATAGCGCAATCTATCAACTGAATTTCGTAAGGTTAATGCGATATATGCATGAAATCCCTTCCAGGATCATGTTGTTCCAATTTTAGGATGTGTAATGTTTTGGAATGTGTTCTACGATATTTTTCTTGCACTTTTAGCTTATTTGATTGCTACATGCATATCATCTGATTACAGCGCGAATAACTATTTGAACATTCCTTGAACATTTCATTACCAATTAGACATAGTTCCGTTATCATGCTGATGACACCAGATTAAATCCCTGGACGGATGCAGAAACACAAACTTGTAGGCAGAATACATATATATATATATATATATATATATATATATATAATATATATATATATATATATATATATATATATATATATATATATATATATATATATATATATATATATATATATATATATATATATATATATATATATATATATAATAGAGATATTTAATAATCAATCCAAATTTCGATTCAGTTTCCATCCTCAGATTCTTCTCTATTCCTTCCCTTATTTCTCAGTTCCTTCTTTATTCATATAGGAAGATTTAGAAATACTTTAATCATTAAAAAGGCATCGTACTAAATTCAAAATATTTTTATTCATATTTGTATGCAATTCCTGTAACACTACACAATGCTAGCATCTCATACGACTACATTTTTGTTAGAAATTATTCCAAACCAAATTGTAATTGGCTGTTATATTATGAAACACTTGCATATGTTACGTAACAGTCAATCATTGCAGTCAATTGTGGCCTCTCAAATGTCCTCCAAAAAATTTAACATATTCCTCTGCGAGTTTTATTTTTTCTGAAAGTGAGTGTAATAATAATTGATACTTCTCACTATTTCTTTAAATTATTATTAAAGTAAAACTTTGCTTATTTTATCCATCTTAAAAAAAATTGTCTTCATATGAAGTTGCTTTCTTTTTATTGTTTACTGTTTCTCTGCCTCATATCTTACTTTTCTAGAAAATTTTATTTCTCAAATAAATTGTGTTGTCTTATAACAGTTTCTCTTTGATATGCAAAGGAATGTTTCGAAAATTAGGTAAATATCAAAATAAAATGGATTTAGATTTTTTCCTGAAAAAAAGTTACTTGATAAATCCCCCAAACAATTTTTGTAGGTAAATTTGCGTAATTTAGTTGCCCTTTTTTAAAGCAACCTACACCCTCGTTATAAAAGTTTTGAAAGTATTTACATCTTTATCAATTTAAAAACATATAGATATTTCGCTGAATAAATAAAGACGTTGAAAAATTTATTTTACAATGAGCAAATTTAATGCTTCAAACTAGTGCAAACCTCATATTGGCATTTTACATAAAACAAGTGAAACTTATTTAAACACAGCATTATTTTTTAAAATATAAGAAAATAATCATGGTTATATGAAATATTAATTTTGTAGCTCAAAATTTTGTGCTCACAATATTGCACGTTAAAATCATACCAAATTTCTCACCCTTCACAAAAATTGCGTCTTATATCAAAAATATATTCCTAAAATTTCACATTTTATTATTTAATAATTAAAAATAACTGATAACTAGATTATCACATAATTTAAAAATGATTGATTTATCATCGATATTCAATTTATCAAATATTAAAAAATTGTCGTACAAGCTTACATAAGAAATGTTAAAGCTCAAGCCTAAACTAGATCCAGTGAAAATTAAATTAGGTTATCGTAGTATGTTTAGATAACCTATTTCTCGGCATATTGAATCTATTAAACACACTCGACAATCTTGTCAGTTAAACCTCAGTCAAGTGACGAAGTCAACCTTAAATTTGGCATACTCTTCACCTCGTCACATTTACCAACAATATATATAGAGAAATATTGGTGGATAATTAAATTTTAATACTCTTAGCACGACCTTCTTTGATTAGATTGGCTGTTTACCGGATATAAAAATGGCATCTTACCGTTGCCTCAGAAGTTTTCTGCTTCATTCAAGTACATATAATGTTGTAAAAAATCTTTAACCGTCAAACATTTTAAAGAACTGAACCACAACATCAAACATCATAATTATGAACCATTGCCAAGTCAAATAATAGGGTGAAAACTTAAACTGCTATGTATACCCTTTCCCATCACAACGATGTTCAAATGAATAGGCTATTTATCGAAAACAACAGCAACCTTTTCCTTCGTAATTTTGGACACTTACCATGTAATTCTCCGAAATCAAAATAATGGCAACTCACTGCGATCCAGTGGTAGAACAGCGGTTATAGAAACAGAAATTCTAATGTTCAATCGTAAGGCTATTGAATAACAGGAAATAGAGATTGCACTCACTGCTTCCGGCATCAATAGCTATTGTATTAGCTGTTGGAGTATTGCCCATTATTTACGGAAAGATATCATCCGAGATATAACATGTGGACAAATGTGATATCTTTCAAGACTTCAGTGTTAAGGCTGTACTGTGCCAAGTAATAAACTAATAAGTATCAAAGCAATGAGCTCATCATGCGATTTACTGGTAAAACGTGCACCCATCTTAAGGTATGGAAAATTGGGAATGACGAAATACAGACCATATTACTTTCCACTGGAGAATCCAGTTGCTGATTGAGCTTTGCATGTTCGTTTTTTAAACTTTTTCGCTTCTTCTCTTTCTTCTTCTTCTTCTTAGAGTTGGGTTTGTATGTCATTTGGCACCTCTGCTTTTATCAGCATTTTGTACTATTAACTCCAAACCCAATGTTTCCTAGTTCCAGTTGCTCAGGTCACCCACTTTTTTAATAAAGTCCAATAACCCTTTAATGGAGTCTAGGTGTAACTCTCTAGTGTGGATGATGCCTAAAGAAGTTGATTTAGGAAGGGCAAGGGCCTCGCATTCGTAAATGATATGCTTGGCCGTTTCCTCTTGCGTATGACATTTCCTGCAGATAGGGTCTTGCTGAAACAGTCCCATTTTATGGAGGTGTTTTCTGAAATAGTAGTGCCCTGTTATGAAGCCTACGATTAAATGTATCTTCTGTCTAAAGCATCTTGGAATTTCAGAGGCAATCCTCGCTGATGATCCACAGATCATACTTTTAGCGTGGGTTTGACCAGGAGTGTTGAGCCAAGCTTCATACATCTTCCGTCTTTCCCAACTAAGAACATTGGTTTTTGAGGTTTTCAAATTGATCCCACAAGAAGGTTCTGCACCAATGGGATTTTTAAACTTACAATCAACTTCAATAATCCGTCGGTCTCTTTATGGAGCTTCTCTTTCCTTTTTTCTGTTTTTCTTTGCCGAACTTGTATTGCCATGTTGTATGTGTGCAATCATGACTTTAGACACCGTACCTCTAAGAACGTCTTACGATTGAGATCTTTTGGTCACATTTGTTCCAGCTAGACGTGCTGCTACAATTTGGTAATTTTTAAAACCTGAGAGGTCTGACAGCTTATGTTGTTAAAAAAATCCAAGACTTACAGAACTTCAATAAATCCACTTTGACAATATATGCATTTTATTTATATCTCTCTTTTAGTGTATCTGCTGCCATGACACTATACGAATGGCTGAGATGTTTCAATTATACTGGCTCCATCAAATCAGGCCTTAAAACTTGGGCCTTTTGAAACTTTGTAAGATCTAATATTGTAAATAACTTTGGAATAAAATTCAAAATATATCAGCTTCACTGAAGCCACCTCTTATACCATGATATATATTATTTTTGTATTAATACGACTATAGTGGCTAAGATTATATGTTAAGGGTTGATAGCACATTTTATATATCACTTTGATTTGCACATGCTTTCATTATTTTGATAATCATTTTTATACAGAGTTTTGTAACTGTAGTGTAACACAAAACAACTCTTTTATGGAAAAAAGCAACGTGAACATATGACATCATTTTAGTACTTTTTCTCAGAGAAACTTTCAACTCCTGAAGATATTTTATTATCTTATTTAATATGCCACCTGAATAATCGTTTGCATCCTTGAAATTATAATTTATGCTGAATTTATGTTTTCAATTTTCTTTTCCTAAAAGAAAATCCCTTAAGAAAAATTTCAATTTCTCTGAAGATAATCACTATATTTTATTAATTATATTTTGTTTCGCTCTGATACTAACTTTTTCTTTTGAAATATTTTATTTGTCATGTATTTTTCTTAAATTACTCAATAAAAAATTGCATAAAAGCATATTTTCTTAAACTAATTGTAGAAAAAAATTTTAGGTATTTTTTAAAGTATTATTTTATAATAAATTATTTATTTCTTTCTTCTTTCTTTTCACGGAATAAAAATATGAATATTTTTAAAATAGTGTTTTTTTTTTTAATTTCAATGCATTTTAGTGTTGAATTTTCTTATTTCGAAGAATAAATTTATCTTTTTATTCATATTCTGTATTTTTTAATGGATAAATTATAAATGGTAAAAATTCCTATTGAATATAATACGTATGGCAATATATGAAAATACACATGAAGACATAATATATAGCAGCAAATTTTCGATCAATTTTTCATTTATCAAATAACAATTTAATTATTTCTTTACAAATATCATCGAATCTTGAAAAAAATTGGATAGCAATAAATCTGGTATTATTTATAAAAAAATATCATTGCAAAATATCATTATATTATAAAAATAAATACTTTACATGGTAGTTTTTACATCTCGCAACAAAGATAATTTTATAATGGATCTTTTTAAATATAATATGATGAAGAATTCCTTATTTACTTCCACAATATCAATGTAACGTTGTATTTAATTCCCCTTAATTCGTATTTTTAACAGCATAATGATTTCGTTGAAATATTAAATCCTTTGTAAAAATCAACTTGAATGCTGGTGAGGTTTTTATAATTTTAGAGATTTTTTTACAACTCTGGAGATATTTGAGGAAGTTACAAGTTTTGATAAGGGACACATTTAGTTCAGTTGTTTTAATTTGTTAACTGTAGTAATTATTTGAAGCAAAAGAATTGAAAAATGTACATTTTTTAAATTGTTTAACTGCATAATTTATTAGTGTGATACTGAAGATTAAAAGGGTAAAACACATAAAAATTGGGCAATTGACCCCAAAAAAAGATATCTCTGGCTAAACAATCTGATGCCGGTAAGGAAGGGAGTCTAAGCGTTATGTATATTTACTGATTGCAAAAGATCTGACATCTAAGATCTATCAGGGGGACAAACTGGAAAATATCCACCAGGAGTAGGAAGGGACAAGATAGAATTCTATGAAAGGCCAGGGTCCAACCCCCACCCAACCACAAAATCTCATTCTCAAATATAAACACATTCAGATGTGTGTGTGTGTGTGTGTGTGTGTGTGTGTGTGTGTGTGTGTGTGTGTGTGTGTGTGTGTGTGTGTGTGTGTGTGTGTGTGTGTGTGTGTGTGTGTGTGTGTGTGTGTGTGTGTGTGTGTGTGTGTGTGTGTGAGAGAGAGAGAGAGAGAGAGAGAGAGAACAAATATGACATAACACATGCAAACGAATTCTGATGATTGAAAAAATAATGATCTGTCTTTATAAGTCGTTATTCAAGTGTTTTATATTTCATAAGCAGAAAAATGTGATTTTTCTTATTAAAAATAAATATTAAATTTCTCTAATTAAATAATCGCTTAAATACCAAAAACAAAATAAAATTTACTTAAATATTTGATGATGATATCTAGAAATATTGCCTTTCTCTGAGACTTCGGCTACATTGTCCATTGTAATTCGCAACATGATCATTTTTCACTTATATTTGTATTTTTTTGCATAAATGTTCTTCTTGCATGTCCTTCATATTTAGCAAACTTTTTAGTTAAAGAGCAGTTTTTTTCATCAACTCTCTTCCAATATTCAAATGTAAATTTACATGTTTACCATCAAGAATTTTGATTTAAAGCATGATTAATATTGCTAAAAAATTTTCTTTTTTTCATTCCAATTCTTCTCTTCAAAACTCTTTCATCACTTAAAATAATTAATAAAACTTATATCTTTTTTCTTTAGTTTTTTATTTATGCTTTCGTTCTGATTAAACAAATTAAAATGTGCACAAATTGACATCTAGCTTTTTATCGATAAATTGCAGCTTTTTACACAGTGACTAAAGTATTTTTTGATACGAGAAAATGAAGATGAAAAAATCTGTTATTTTTAATGTCACGATATTTTAAAGATAGCAAACAGCTTCGAGAGATACTTTCATTTATTAATTGATTTCAAAAAATCATTTGAATATTGAATATCCGCTCAAGCATTATTCAACTGCTCTCTTGTATTTTACTTTTATTCAAATAACGATTATTTACTTAAAAGATGTTCTTCATTTTATCAAATACTACATAAATGAAAAGAGTGAAAATTATTTTTTCAAATTTTTTAAGTGTAGTTAACGCAGAAAAATTAAAACACAGTTTCCAAATTACTCAATAAAACATTAAGTTTTCTGTTATAACTTAAACAATTTAAATTTGATGAAAAGTTTGCCGACTCTCATAATCTAATTGAAACTTTACTTCATTAATCTTCTTTTAACAGTCATTTTTAAAAAATTTTAAATTCTTATTGTAAAAAACATTTGTTCATAAAAAAATTCATTTTTTTAAAGAAATATTAAACTTTTTCTTAAATTTTATAAAAAAAAGAAATTTCTTTGAATTTTTTTTAAATATTTGTAAAGAGAAAATTTCATTTTTATTTATAAATTAATAATAAAAATAATTATTCATTAATTTTCAGTTATTGTTGCCAGTCCCCACTCATCAGCAAAATTAAATTAAATTCATGATCCCAGGAATACGGAGCATGTCAAGAACTTAAAGGGGATCCACATAGTTAGTTGACTTACTAACAAAACTAGTTAGGTTTAACTTGCTTAACTAACATAACTAGTTAGATTAAAGCAATCGGGGATATGATTAGACATAGCATGACAGGAAAAACATGTAGTAAACTGACCTTTATTGATGAAGTAAGAAGTTGGCATACCAAAGATGAATTAATGACTAACAAAGACTTATTAGTGGACATCGGAACAGCATGACATTCAAATCTACGAGCAAGGTATTTTCATTGTATACAAAATGCAACCTGAAGACAGCTTCTCCTGATCACATCCTGTATTGCTTAGGGTTCACTCATCCGGATGTTTGCTCAAGTCCACTGCTGGAACTCGACTTCGCTTGGGTTCGCAATGTCATGGATCTGATCTAGCTGCCGCTAGATCTCTGAAGGATTGAAACAACAACAATGACAAACAAATATGGAATAAGTGTTTTTTCTACGCTTACAGAACATGTAGGAAAATCCCTTCTTCCTCTTTGTTAGTCATAGACCACAGATGACCACGGCGAATACGAGAAATGACTGTCTACGCTTGCCTGCTGCACCGTAGGGACGGAGCCACCAAGGCGATTACTCTAATATTAGTAATGAACACGAAGAACAGTGAAGCCTAGCAGATTGCTAAAATTAAATAATTAAAATTAATTAATAATTTGTCAATTGTATCTTAAATTATTAATTAATATATTTCTATTATTTTTATTTAGTATATAATAGATATATTGGAAAAGAATGAATTTTCAAATCTAGAAAATAAATATTAAATTTTGAAAGTGAAATTTTGAGTATTTTTCTCTCTTTGATTTTCGCAAATGCCCAGTCAATAATTCAATAAATATTTTAATTTTTTAAATGTTTAATTAATGTCTTACAAGAACACATATATATAATTTATGTATATATATATATATATATATATATATATATATATATATATATATATATATATATATATATATATATATATAGTTTAATCAATTGCATAATATCAATTTAATGCTATTTAATAGCATCTTAATTTTAAAGCACTCAGTGTCAGTAATGAATCTATTATAATTTTTTTGGCAATCAACTTTTTATAAAATTCTTAACGCACATTATGAATTACCACATTTATTCTTTTATTTAAAAAACTGATGCATAATCTCTCGATTATCCACTTTATGGATTATTCACAATGTCTAAATTCAAGGACAAACTTCATTCCCGAATAAAAAAAATAATTGTTTCAATATAAAATAATGCAAGCTTCCTGAAAAAACATGTCAACAAATAATGAATAATTTATTTCAATTAATAAGTTGTGTTTATGTTAGGCAATGAGAACATAAATTGTTCGAATGCATATTTGTGTTTGATAGCTTCTTTTGCATAATATTGTGTAATTATCACGATACCAACATCACTGTAATTAGAGGATAATCGGGATTTCATATTTATTCGAAAACTATTTGTTGATTAAAAACTGAGGAGATCAAATTTCCAATTACACAATTTACTTTTGTATTTTCTTCTGTGACTTTGTTCATCAATTTATGGATCTTCCTGAAAATTGTTTTAAGATTCAAAAGTGTTTCTAAACTAGACTTTGAATAGCAATAGTTATAGCTTAAAATAATAAATGGTTATAGTTGAAACGCGGCCGGAAATTTTAAACATAATTCCACATGATTGTTTTTAAAAATTGTTAGTCTGTTTTGGAGCTTTAGAAAGAATATGCATAAACAACGACTCTACTTTCGAGACAACAAAATTTAAACAGAAATACTAAGTGATAGAATGAAGCCGGTTATTGCAGACTGGTTGATTCTCATAGAATTAAAGTTTGAAATTTGATTAAAAATTTGAATTTAGATTATTTACTTTATTGTAAAATTTGATATACATATCCCGGTTTCAGCATACCATGGATAAAATATACATAAATAAAGAAAAATCTTTAAATAATAAAAATCTGAGTTTAGTTACAAAGAATCTTTGTTTGAAATAAAATTACATTTTCATATTAAATTTAAAACAAATTTCTATCCTTATAGTCAAGTCCAATTTCATTCTTCACTGCTATTGTTGTATATTGGTTATTGTTACCACAAGCTTTATCCTATTGCAATTGCTATCTAATCAAATTGAGTTTATTTTAAGAAATATTTAATAAAGAATTTAAAAATACGGTATATCGCTATAAAATTTTTGAGTTTTTTTTTGCGACAAACTTTATATATTTAAAATACATTTTTAAAAACAAACTTCCTCAAATTTATATGTATTAATATCTCATCTGAGTTAATGCATACATATTTTTTCCATGGCATCATTCATTGAATCTTGATTTTCTAATATGGACTCTAATCAAATTACAGAGATCTGTTGGACTTGCGTTGGATATCAGCCATGCACAACTATTATTTTTATTTTTATTAACTATAATTTTTATTTTTAGTTTTAAAATAACGATATGGCAAAAGAATTTGTGCATAATAAGTTCTCTTACTTTAGAAATAAAATTACACAAAAGGTGAATATTATGCGCAAACAATGTCAGTCCAAGTTATTAAAAGATTTTTCATTAATAATCAGACTGATATTTAGCATCATGACACACAGTATCCTTGCCTGATGCTTGACAAGCCATGTATATGGCATATTCTTACTCCGAAGACAAATTCGGTTCCACCTTGATGCAGACTCAGGTCAACTTCAGTGTATATATATGATGCGAGAGATTTTTTTGCTTTTACTTGAATGTTTTGCTTCTAAAGTAGCATCTGGTTTGATTAGTTTTTATTAATGAGTACAATACATAAAAGGACATAAAAGATCGTGGTTTATCTTTAAAGATTTTTAGTATCTAATTATTGTGACTATTATTGCGTAAATAAATAGTTTGTTTCCTTTAATTTTTCTGTTTCGCCATTTCCTATTTCGAATAGAATTTCTAATGCAACAGTAAAACTCTACATTTTCCTGCCATGTATTTATATTCCCTTTACTTGCCATTATATTTCAGGTTTATAATTTCAAGATGATCTGCGCATATATATATATATATATATATATATATATATATATATATATATATATATATATATATATATATATATATATATATATATATATATATATATATATATATATATATATATATATATATATATATACTATTCAGAAATAGTGTTTCTTACTTTTCTATACTTTTCAGAAATAGTGTGCGTTCAAATGCACAGTAAACTTACTACAGAAAATAAATGTACATTATAGTGTCAATATTAATTCTATTTTTATATAAAACTTTTCGTTAACAATTCCTTAAATATCAGTAACAATTTCAGAAAGATAACACACATTTTTTAAAAATAATAATAATTAAAAATTACGCAAAAAGTTAGCGTACAGGTATAAATTACAAGTGCATTTGCGAATTAATCTTAACTTTTTTCGCTTCCGTGAGCTTGTATGAAATAAAATATTGCCTGCATTTATTTTTTACTACTTATTCCTTTTAACTCTGGTGGTAATGCAAAAAAGAGTAAAAAACATTGTTTTGTCGACATTATACATTAGTACTAGCAAACAAGTGAACTTAAAATGGATTCTAAAGGAAAAGAGGTTGTTCCGGACGAAAAGAAAATCATTTTAAAACAAAGGAATGAAGGTAAAACACTTCGAGCGATTTGAAAGATAATTGGAAGAACCCACTTTCTTCTATCCAAAGAGTAATCAATAATTACAAGTCATCGAAATCTGTTATATTAAAGCCTCGGGAGTAATCGACCATCTAAGCTGACTTTATGAGAAAAGATATGCATCCTGAAATCCGAACGCTTAAATCCAAAGATTACTGCATTTTAAATAGCGTTAGATATTATACAAAGATTTTAAAAATCTCTTCATGAAGATAATATACAAAAAATTCTGAAAAACTCTGGTTATCACGGCCATGTAGCTCGTATAAAACCATGTATTTAAACTGCCAATGAACTAAACCGTTGGAATTATGCCAGTAAGTATGTTAGTAAACCTTCTAAATTTTTTGAAAAAGTAATACACTGGTGGACAATTGCTAAGGACGGATAACACTATTATCCATGGCAACCACAAAATGAAAGAAAGCAAAATGTGGAAAATTAGAATAAGTGCGGGATATAGTAAGAAGAAGTGTGCGTATGCAAATTTTTTTTCCACGTCTGTTCATCACGTGATAGCGTTCATAAGAGCTTTAAAGGTTTTGACGCGTGTGGACAGTTGTTGTTTCAAGTCAAAGTTTTACAGGAAAGATTTAATATACAAACTTTAAATTTTTGGCATGTCTTCCCGACATCACTTAGATGATTTTATGCGTGGCCGAATTATTGGAACGATCGAAAAAGGGCGAAAAATAAAACTCATGTTGCCAGGGAGTTAGTTCGACATCGCTCACAGCGTTGTTTCACGGCTGTGGAAGTCATTTAAAACTACTGGAATGTGTAGTAGGCGGCTCCGGGGAGGTCGTGTTAGAAGTACGACACCTGCAGAAGACAGATATATCGTCCTATCAGCAAAAAGGAACAGGTGCACCACTACTCAGCATGTGGCAAATCAGTTTCTTGCTGCCTCAGGAAAGCAGATCTCTCGAAAAACTGTTGCTAGACGTTTGAGGAGAGGAGGACTATACGCCCGCAGACCTGTTGTGTGTGTTCCATTGACCAGACAGCAACGTACTGCCCGTTTGCAATGGTGTCGTGAGCATCGCAACTGGACTGAACAGGACTTTGCATGCGTACTATTCTCAGATGAGAGTAGGTTCAGTCTGTCATCGGATTGTAGACGCCAACTGATCTGGCGCGAGAATGGTACTGCTTATCATCCAGAAAATATCCAGGAAAGGGAACGATATCCGACATGCAGTGTTATGGTGTGGGCCGGCATTATGATCAATGGCCGCGCGCCCCTGCATGTAGTTGCGAATGGGACTATGACGGTCCAACGATACATTAATTAAGCTCAACTTCCTCATGTTCGTCTTTTCCGTGGTGCTGTCGGTGATAAATTTGTTTTTATGGACGACAACGCAACATGTCATCGAAAATTCTCTTTTCAGGATTGTCTAGACAGCAAGGGTATTCAACGCCTCGTATGGCCATCACGTTCTCCAGATCTACACCTCGTTGAAAATGTGTGGGATGTGTGGTGTTGGGGAGGCAAGTTACTGGTATTAACTATTCTCCGAAACTATTTTCCGACAAACAGGAACACCCTCATCCGTGCACTTCCAGAGGAATGGGATACTTTGCCTCAACAGCTGCTAGATAATGTTGTCCAAAGTATTATACGAGGTGTGGAATGTTGCATCACACTCCACGGTGGACATATCCCGTACTGATACCTTTTTTCAAGGTGCCTGCTGACTTTTAGATGCATTGTTCCATTTTTCCGTATGCAGTATCAAATGAACATTTTTTTTCTTTCAGATATTTCACAGCTTTTGTACTTTCCAGAACAATAAATATTCTTTATTCTAATATCTGAAAAGTGTGCTAAATTTTATCCTACTAGGCCTCATGTCTCGCTTAATGTTATGCTACATTGCAATTTGTGATCCATCCTTAGCAATTGTCCAGCAGTGTATTTTCGGATGAAAGCAAGTTTTGTATCTTTAGCATCAAAGGGCATAAACTGGTGTGGAGGCTTTTGAGAAGCAAAATTTTGTATCTACTGTTAAACATGGTGGAGATGTAATGATGTAACATCGTAATGATTTCTGAGTAAATGGGCAGCCGGGGGAGTTGATCGATTAACTTTTATGGACTCCACATTACATCAAATGGAAAATCTAAATCTATTAAAAGAAAGTTTGAAGCAGAAGGCAAAAGTTTTAAAAAACTTTTGTTTTCAACAATACAATAATCTAAAGCACACTGCCCACAAAGTAAAGCCCTGGCTGTTGTACAGTATCAAATATGATTTGCACACTCCCTCACAATCATCAGGCTTAAATCCCATCTAACATTTATGGGACTTATTGAAACGCATTATTCAGCAACATAACATAATATCGAAAGATATGCTAAAGAGAGTAACTAGTATGGAATGAAATTGTATTTCATCTGCAGAAACCGTCAAACTAATTGATTCTATGCTTAAAAGATCGGAAAAGGTTCTTAGACGTACAGGTTTTCCAACCAAACATTAAAGTTTAAGTGACTGTACATAAAAGCTATTTTTTAAAAACTTTTTCTCTTTTGTACTAATACTTTTTCTGACTGCTTTTTATGTAATTTTTAATTATCATTATTACTTTGCAAAATTATGTGCTATCCTTCTAAAATTGTGACTGATATTTAAGGATTTGTTAAAGAAAAGCATCATATTAGAATTGAATTAATTTTGACATTATAACATCATCATTCATGGTGCGCCAGCCCAGGATGGACCAAGGCCTTCTGAACAAGTTTCTTCCAGCCACCTCTACTGGCAGCCAAACTCCTCCAATTTTTTGTTCCAAGGACCATACAGTCTTCTTCGACTACATCCACCCATCTCAGCTTTGGTCTTATTCTTCTTCTTACGCTGATGGGTTTTGGAGAGAAAAATTTCCCTTAGTGTTTTATATTGTCCTTCATTCTAATAACATGTCCAATCCAATTGAGACGACTTACTTTAATGTGATTAATGTACATTACAATTAATGTACAATGTCTGGCTCCTTGTACATTCGATAGATTTCTGTATTATATCTTCTGCGCCAGACACCGTTTTCCTTCATACCTCCAAAGATAATTCTTAAAATCCTGTGTTCAAATAGGCCCGTCAGCTTCTCCTCTCTTACAGTAAAAGTCCAAGTTTCCGAGGCATATTTCAAAACGGGACGGATAAGCGTTGTATAGATCTGTAACTTAGTTTATCGTGATAAAAATTTAGTTTTTAATAAATGTCTTAGGCCAAAAAAGGCTTCGTTAGCTGCAATTAAACGTTTTCTTACCTCTGGGAGAATGTCCTTATTTTTGTTAACCATTGAGCCAAGATAGATAAATTCATCAACTGTTTCAAATTTATAATCACCAATGAGTAGATGAGTTTAGGTAAATTGGGTTCTAGTTACAGGAAAATATTTAGTTTTAACTTGATTAGCAACAACCCCTGCCGGTCTGGCCTCCCCCTCATTAGCCTCAAAGGCATCAATTAAGTATTTTTTACTTCTGGCTACCAGTGCAATATCATCTGCAAACGCCAACACTTGAACAGATTTTCTGATGATACTGCCCCTGGTATTGATACCAGATTTCCTGATGACACTTTCAAAAACGATTTTAAGCAAAAGGCAAGAAAGAGTATCTCCCTGTCTTACTCCCTTAACAACAAGAAAGTCTCTAGAGAGTTATCTCTGGATCACGACTCTACTGGAAGTCGAGTTGAGGGTCATTTTTAGCAAATATTATTAACTTTAATGGAATACCAAAAACAAGCATAGTCTTAAATAATCCATTTCGGTCTATAGAATCGTATACCGCCTTGTAGTCAATGAACAAAATATGTAAATCAATATCATATTCATGACACTTCTCCATAATTTGTCTAAGACCAAAGATATGCTCAACTGTGGATTTGCCAGTACAAAATCCACATTGATAGTCGCCCACAATATTATCTACATAGGGACAAGTCTCTTGTACAATATCTTGGAAAGAACTTTGTAGCAAATGCACAATAAGCTTATTCCTCTATAGTTTTCACATACTAAAGGATCGCCCTTTTTGAAAATTGGACAAAGCAAGATTGTAAGCCAATCCTCTGACATCTTCTCGAGTGTCCAAACATACTGGATTATTCCATGTAAGAGCTCTAACACCTTTGGCCCTCCTTTTTTACAAGTTCGGCCTGTATGAGATCTATTCCAGTCGTTTTATTGTTTTTGAGTTCTTTTATAGCAAGCAATGCTTCCTGCATAGTTGGAAGATCCAGCTCCAAAGGTCCATCTATGATTTCCTCCTGTGTGATCGCAGGATCAACAGTATAATCATTAATCATTAGCAGCTCGTCAAAATGCTCAACCCATCTCTCCAAAATTTCAGAGCCTTCACTAAGGATAACACCAGGTTTATTTCTACGATAGTTGATTTTAGGCTTCAAGTCTCTTCGACAATAACTGACCTTTTGACACTATATAATGTACTTTTATCTTTTATTCTCTGTGTTGAATGTTTACGCAGATTTTTTGTGACAAGTGCGTATTATATGTGTGTACATATATATATATATATATATATATATATATATATATATATATATATATATATATATATATATATATATATATATATAAATATATATATGTAAACATAAATGTAAATATATATATATATATATATATATATATATATATATATATATATATATACATAAATATATATGTATATATATATATATAAATATATATATGTAAATATAAATGTAAATATATATATATATATATATATATATATATATATATATATATATATATATATATATATATATATATATATATATATATATATATATATATATATATATATATATATATATATATATATATATATATATATATATATATATATATATATATATATATATATATATATATATATATATATAAATACTGAAGAGCTTAAACATTATGACAACTTCTACACTCCAAGTAATCCAATATGAATGATATATAATTTATTCTGAAGACTATGATGTATCAATTCCTGGATTATATGTGGGCTTCATGGAAAAGGCTTATGATTTAAGCAACTTTTTCAGAAAGCAGATTGCGAGTTTCCAAAGATTAGAGATGATTGTCACCAAAACTGCATGGTTCATTGGCCTTTCCCGTGCTTCCATTTTAATTACCTATGCCAATTATGTGAAAATGGTGAGACAAGTAGCAAAAACCACAATTATGATGTTCTGACGTCTTTAACGACAAAGTATGCAGGAAGCTATCTATCTTCATAAAATAATATATGCAGAAAACTCAGTTACAGACCAATTACAATTTGGATCAAAGTAGAAGTGTTTCTAAGCACATTAGTCAGTGGTGTTGTCACTCTACCTATTTTATTTGTGATTTTATTTTGTGAAGAGGAGAAAAGAGATCGTACATCTTTATTGATGTGTGTACAACTCTATGATGTTTGCTGCTCATTTCACCATCATTTTTCCACTGCGAACAGGTTCCCAGAATAACAGCTTGCTAACAGCCATGAGCAGAACAGTTAGTGTAATTTTAGAGATACGCATTTAAATTTCATTATATTCTCTATAATATTTTACAATAATATTTTTATATAAAATTTTACAATGGCACGTTATTGGGTGCACGATATTTACAATTGCTACAGAAGGTAATACCCGATTTTTTTGAGAACCTGCCGTTGTTTAATCTTAAGAGTCTATGGTTTCAACATGACGGCACGCATGCTCAAAAGACATCTCCAGTGAAGCAGTACCTCGTCAAGGAATTTGGCAATTAAATACTAGGGTTTGGCGGTTTCGAAGAGTGGCCTCCACGTTGTCCTGATCTAACTCCACTGGACTTTATCCTGTGGGGATGCTTGAAACAGCAGGTGTATGCGACCCCTCCACAAAAATTGCAGGACCTTAAATGACGTATTACAGTCACGTATTTCATCGTGTCAAGCTATATGCTCCAACGTGTGCAACGTGATCTTCAAGCGAGGATCCAAATGTGCATTGCAGCTTACGTTAGAGTTTGAACATCTTAAATAAAATATATTGTTATAACTGTTTTTTTTTCTTTCTTAGATCATTTTGTCACGTCACAGCACGAAACAACAAATGTGCGTTTTAGCCATTGTATTCTTCATATTAATGCCTACAATCGAGGCTACTAAATCGTACTAAATCGAGGATGCTCTACAACTTTGTAAATCACTTTTTCTCTCTATCTCGTTCTGTTTTCAAGATAAGAATGCTAACTCCGCAGTTTTTCACCAGGTGGCGCAGTAGTCTCTTTCATTCAGTAGCACGTGGCTACTTTACTATACTTACCTAGACACCACTTTTGTAATTATAGTAGCAGCCATTCCAAAGTTAAGAGGGTGGCAAGGGACTTTAGTGGACATACTGATATTATATATATATAATATATATATATATATATATATATATATATATATATATATATATATATATACTGTAATTTTATGGTTAAATTTGCATTACGGATTTGAATTTGCATACCAATTATCGAATTCGCAATATTTGACATCAGCCTCGAAGAAATAATTTTCAGAGACATGGTGACGTATTTCTGCGTAGAAAGTGAAGAAAAATGTAGATAATTCCTAAGAACTCATGATGAAATACGTGCCCATGCAGAAAGCAGAATTACAATAAGCATCTTACTTTATTCTACAGTTTCTGAGATCAGATAAGAACTTTTTGTTCGTAAAAGTACACTGTCTTATCATTCTAGCCACAGTAAATGGTACTACGAAAAAAGTATTGTTAAATAAATAAATTTATGGTTGCTTTAAAATGTGTTGAAATTAAATGCACTAGTTTCTTTTAAAAATGAATTCTTTCCTATGATAGGACTCCATAATTTTTAATTGATAAATAAAAATATGTTATGGATGTTTTGTTGCATAAAGGAACTGCAGCATAATAAAACCATCTTTGTAATATAAATAAGCTGCGGACTGTTTTACTTGGCATACACATTTTATATACATATTTTGGCCGGTGAATATATTATGCATGCATACTTATATGTGTATACACGTATACATCTATATGTAAATACACACTATCATCAACAATTAACTGCTCGTCAAGAATCGAGAAGAAAAACGAGGCAAATTTAACATCAGTATTTGATGGAGCCTCCCTGAATTTTAGTTACAGCGTCGAACCCTCTGAATATGCTTACCAACAGCCTCTATTATAGTCGATTGATATTTGGATCATATTACAGAAAATTGTGCAATTTCTCCACTGACTTTGAATGGCTAAGGTGCATCTCAAGTTGAGACTCAAGTGTGTGCAAAGTGGGTTGTAGCCTGGGTTTCCGGCTGACCAGTCTTAGCTTTGGACTCCGTTTTCACTATACCAGTTAATACTGTGCTTTAGCAATATACATTATTCTTCTAAAATTTGCTTATTTAGCATCCTTCCGATAAATTTGCCATAACAATTGAAGCATGTGGCCATCAGGAATGGTGCAACAGCCTGTGATCGTGGTAAGGAAACATTTAATAATTTTAACGGATAATTTTTGTAGACTCTACAGTTTTGGATGCTTGTTAAAACACTTCAATTGTGGTAAATTGGTAATTAGGAGTTTTTCAGATTGTTCTGGATATGGTATTTTGTTTCAAAATCTCTATTTCAATGGCTTAATGTGTCGATTGCTACTATAACAATCACCTGTTACAAACTATTTCTGAGTGTGATATACCCTCTTTAAAAAAAAACAGTTTTTTCTGGTTTCAAAAAACATCGGATTTTTTTAATTCGCTTATGATGCTAAATCAATCTTTTTGGCACTTCATTCCAACGAAAATAGTTGATCTTTTTCTTACACTAAATTTACTCCCATAATGAGAACATTTTAATCCTCTAGGATTAATTAAATTCTAACAAGTAAAATAACGGAATTTTTTTCCATTTTTTTGGAATTTCATTCTGTATTTTTCCATTTATTGGAATTCCATTCAAAATTTAACATTAGCTATAATATAAATTTTGCCTTCCAATAACCTAACGAAGGTGACAAATTAAAGGTAGAAAATTTTAAAATTCCCCGAGCATTCGAAAAAATAAAGGTTAAGTAGCTAAAGGTAGCAAAATCTAATTGTTTGGTTAACAGTAGTTTGATGCTTCGAATCGGTAAGATACAGAGTTTTGATGAAAAGCTAAATTTATGGTTAAAAGTTAAAACCTGCTGATTATTTTAACGCATTGTTTGCATTTTTATAACATTAAAAGTGTTTCAGTGCTTATTTACATATTTCTAAATTTCTGTCAAAAAAATTTTTTGTGTACTCAATTCCAGTATTTATTTTAGTCGGTAAATTTGAATTAACATAGCAATAATTTTAATTTTTCATAATTTTTTGGAACAAGAATTTCTGAATAATTTAAAAAGCTTTTCGTATATATTTGTAATTTTAATTCTTATCTCTGTGACATTTTTATACTCACGTTTAAAAAATTTAATTCGAAATTAATAATTTTTATATAATATATTTATATAAGTAATATAATTAAACATTTTGTAATTTTCTCCTTTAACATATTATTTTAGTTTTCATTTTTGTAAATTCTAAATTGAAAGTTTGTAATTTTATTAGATTTAAAAAGAAAAAACAAGACTATCTCATTTCTTATCAACAAATTTGCATTCCGTTTTACTAACTATGAATTTTTTTTTTGACTTAATTCTGTAACACATGATTAATAATTGAAAATTATTATTACTAACAGTTATTAACACTGATAAACTGTAATTTATTATTTAAGTAATTTATCGTTGATAATCATTTAAAATCATTAATAAATCATTTATTCTTCGTAGAAATCAACTTTCAGTATCATGTTTGCATATTTATAAGAAATTAAAATTAAAACACAATTGGATGTACAAAAAACTTTATTTCAAGTCAAATCCTCATTTATCTCAACAATTATATAAAAAACTTGAAGCTTAAAACTAATTTAGCTAAATAAGTTAAATGCGATATAAGCAATTAGACAATTTTCTAAAGTATTAAGAATTATAAGACAGAACAATTTATAAAAAACATTTAAGTAAGTATACATCCAAATTAATTTCACAGAATTTGTTATATTTTCCCACATAACAGTTATAAACATACAAAAAACAATATAAGAGAAATTAAATAATAATTCATGATAAATTTCTTAATAAATTAGTTCCTAATACCCACAACAAAAACAACAAATACCACTTAAGTTCAGAGTCTGAACAAATTTCTCAAGATAAGTTCTTAACAGACATGAGCAAATCATTTTGTTCATCACAACGCGTGCATCATTGCAATCAGTAAGATCTCGACATTTGTCTATGTTAAGTTAATTACATCACTTTCTAGGCAGCATAAGCTGGAGGTTTGTAAACAGGAAGAGGAGGTGGTGGAGGAGGAGGTGGTGGAGGAGGAGGTGGTGGCGGAGGAGGAGGCTTATAAAGCGGAGGAGGTGGAGGTGGTGGTGGTGGAGGTGGCGGTGGAGGAGGTTTATAAACAGGTGGTGGCGGAGGTGGAGGCGGTGGTGGTGGAGGAGCATAAACGGGAAGAGGTGGGGGAGGTTTGTAAACAGGAGGAGGTGGAGGTGGTGGTGGCGGTGGAGGAGCATAAACTGGGGGTGGAGGAGGTGGTGGAGGAGGAGGTTTATAAACAGGAGGAGGTGGAGGTGGTGGTGGTGGTGGAGGAGCATAAACTGGTGGAGGTGGGGGAGGAGGTTTATAAACAGGTGGAGGCGGAGGTGGTGGAGGAGCATAAACTGGGGGCGGAGGAGGTGGTGGAGGAGGAGGAGGTTTATAAACGGGAGGAGGTGGAGGTGGTGGTGGTGGGAGGAGCATAAACTGGTGGAGGTGGTGGTAGAGGTGGGGGAGGTTTGTAAACAGGAGGAGGTGGAGGTGGAGGTGGTGGTGGCGGTAGAGGAGGTTTATAAACAGGTGGAGGTGGTGGAGGAGCATAAACGGGTGGAGGTGGGGGAGGTTTGTAAACAGGAGGAGGTGGAGGTGGTGGTGGTGGCGGTGGAGGAGGTTTATAAACAGGTGGAGGTGGTGGGGGAGCATAAACGGGTGGAGGCGGGGGAGGTTTGTAAACAGGAGGAGGTGGAGGTGGTGGTGGAGGAGGTTTATAAACAGGTGGAGGTGGTGGAGGAGCATAAACTGGTGGAGGTGGAGGTGGGGGAGGCTTGTAGACAGGAGGAGGTGGTGGAGGAGGAGCATAAACAGGAGGTGGAGGTGGTGGTGGAGGTGGAGGAGGTTTATAAACTGGTGGAGGTGGTGGTGGAGGTGGGGGAGGCTTGTAGATAGGAGGAGGTGGTGGAGGAGGAGCATAAACAGGAGGTGGAGGTGGTGGTGGCGGTGGAGGAGGTTTATAAACTGGTGGAGGTGGTGGTGGAGGTGGGGGAGGCTTGTAGACAGGAGGAGGTGGTGGAGGAGGAGCATAAACAGGAGGTGGAGGTGGTGGCGGTGGAGGAGGTTTATAAACAGGTGGAGGTGGTGGAGGAGCATACACTGGTGGTGGCGGTGGGGGAGGAGGTGGAGGCTTGTAGACAGGAGGAGGTGGTGGTGGAGGAGCATAAACAGGAGGTGGAGGTGGTGGCGGTGGAGGAGGTTTATAAACTGGTGGAGGTGGTGGAGGAGCATACACTGGTGGTGGCGGTGGAGGAGGCTTGTAAACTGGAGGAGGTGGTGGTGGAGCATAAACAGGAGGTGGTGGTGGTGGTGGTGGTGGCGGGGGCGGTGGTGGTGGAGGAGGTTTGTAAACAGGTGGTGGTGGAGGTGGAGGCGCATATATAGGTGGTGGTGGAGGTGGTGGTGGAGGTGGCAGATAAACTGGAGGAGGTGGAGGGGGCAAATATGCTGGAGGAGGAGGGGGCTTGTATAACGGAGGTGGTGGTGGCGGTGGTGGTTTGTATACAGGAGGAGGTGGAGGTGGCAGATATACTGGAGGTGGAGGAGGTTTATACAACGGAGGTGGAGGTGGCTTGTATAACGGAGGTGGTGGTGGAGGAGGAGGCAGATATACTGGAGGTGGAGGCGGTGGAGGAGGTGGTGGAGGCGGTGGAGGAGGTGGTGGAGGTGGAGGTAAATAAACTGGAGGTGGAGGCGGTGGTGGAGGTGGAGGTAAATAAACTGGAGGTGGAGGAGGCTTGTATAATGGAGGTGGTGGTGGAGGAGGAGGTGGAGGTAAATAAACTGGAGGTGGAGGAGGCTTGTATAACGGAGGGGGTGGTGGAGGAGGCAACTGGTATAATGGAGGTGGAAGGTATGCATCTGCTGGAGGCATGCATGGCAACACTCTCTTAAGAACCTCTTTCTCTGCTAAAAGATCTCCTGTTGCCACAGGAAGAATAATAACTTGGTTGGATATTGGAACTTTACCAAACAAAGGGCCATCTTTTATGAAGGCTGATAACTGAGTAATCACGATGTATTTCTGAGATGCTAAAACGAAAAAAATATTCTGTGAGGAAAACATGAGAGCATTATCAATAAAATACAAATAAATGTAAATATTTTAGATTTTATCGTTTTATTATCATAATAATTTTTCCATGTGAGTTTTTATGTATTAAGAGAAATTCATAATATTTTTACATACATGGTGAGGACAAACTACTTATATACAAAGTTAGATAGAGAAATTTGGGAATGTAAATATATATAGATTCAGCTTAAGTACTAAGCAAAATATTATTAATATCAAAATATTAAAAGTAAGACAAATGAAAAAGTATGCAGTTCATTATTTTGGTAATCGACATCAAATCCTGCAATAAGATTATTTGTATATTACAAAAATGTGAATAAAAATTTTTTTATCTTTCTCTACGGAATAACTATAAGCAGAAAGATTTTAAATCAATAGAACATAGTAAAGTATTCATTTTATAGTTTAATTCATATTATGTTTCAAAAATTAAATACATTTCCAGTGAGTTTTATTTTTAAAAATTAATATGGGAAAATTATGCCTGGTTGAACCAGTTTGAATTTTTTAATTGTTTCTTAATCACAGAGACAGCCAAACAAATCATCGCCACTAATATTAATCCTTAAATTTGAAAATTGTCACAGTGTCATCATGTTTTTAATTTCATTTGAAAAAAATTAACATCATTTTGGCTATATTTAAAAAAAAGAAAGCGTAAGAGCCAACTAAAGACCATAGAATTCACCGTCACATGTCGGCAGCGTGAACACTGTAGGATTTGCTTAGCGCTTCAAATTAAAATGCCCTGAAGTGCCATCTGAAGAAATCGCTCTTTTGCATAATAATGCCTGGTTTCATATTGTCAATCTGTTAAAGGATTTTCTTCAGAGTAAGGCTCGTGAAACGCTCGAATATCTTTTGTACATGCCAAATCCTTCTTATTCTGAATTCAATATTTTTTGGTGAATAAAGAAAGGTGTTCCTAAAAATCAATTTCATTCCAACCTGAAAGTGAAAAAGTTGGAAAGGTTGTGGATTTGTCAGAAACCTTTTTACAAAAATCGAACTGATCATCTCTTTTTTAAGTTGTATGAATCTACCTATTTATGTGGCAATTACTTTTGCAAAAAACAAGTTTTAATTTCGCTTTGTAGAGGTGTTAAATGTTTAGTTCACTTCCTGTCATGTAATAAATTATTAGTTTTAATAAAAATAACTGTGTCGCAAAAGTTTTTTTCAATGTAGTTTGTAGCTTGCATTAAAAAGAATTGCTGTAATACCAACAAAATTATGAAATAACTGGTAGAATTGAAGCAACATACTTATATAGTGCTTTTACCTTGGATTGGACATCCGCAATAACCTTTCATGGAGAAACGAAGTAATTTTCGAAATAGCCTCACATCGGTGTGCGTTTTACCAGGTTCAGTCAGTAAGCCAAATTTTCCACAAACTCTACCGAGGGGATCTGAAAAATGAAACATTTGATTAGTGCTATGTATCTCTCTTTCCCTCTAATATGTTATCGTTGTTGTTGTTGTCTTTTGCCAGCTAGGCTAGCGTTATGGGTTGCGCTGCTACTCTATTCCAACTGAACTATATTTAATATGCTATGAATTATGATTATAAGCAGTCAAAAAACTGAAAATAAAAAATATGTAACAATTTAATCGTAAGGATACTTTAACAAATTAAATGCAATTTATAAAGAGACATATCCTCTTTTAAGCCACTAAATTCATTAGAAGTTACTTTGCAATGATTTCATATGTTGGAAAATTTATTTTTTTCTGTTACGTCAATAGATTCTAAATTAAAGAGAAACATAAACATGCTGATGTAATACATAGTGCTGTTTATAAACTGTTTCAAAAAATATCAATGAGTGAGTAATTTTAAATGAGCAATTTTAAAATCTCGGAAAGAGCTTATAAAAGCAATGTGAGGTATCAATTCCTCTACTTCTATCATTCAGATTATTTTTTTTTACAAATATATACAATAGTTTGATAAAGATTCAATGGAATTTGTTCAGTATTTTGAGAAAAAATTTTACTTTTGTCTTTGAAATACGGCAAACTTGTTTGTAATGATATAGAAGTGACATTAAACTGGTTTGATACTCAATGCTTTCCTCTTTGAGCATCAAAATCTGTTATTAATGGTGTTATTTAGAAGGGAGACTACCTATTTCTTTAACATGTTACTCGTTGCTGTAGTTTTCAGGAACAAGAATGGTAGTAAAGTTGCTCTCGTCTAATTTTAATCAACCAACTTGTTGACTGTTTAAACTTGTGGTTCTCAACCTTTTTTTATCGCGACACACTTTTAACGATTTCAAAGTTTAGGTGCACATAAAGAAAAAATAAGTTTAAAATTTTTTACTTACACTGCGTAAAATAATTTATGGTGATAATTTCAAGTCTAAAATCAAATAATATAGTATATACTACAAAAAAGACGGTACATTTATTACTTTACTTATGAAAAAATGAATAATAATTTTGGCTATACACATTTTTAAAATTTGGAGGCACGTTCTAAGAATATGATGGCACAGTGGTTGAGAATCACTGGTTTAAACATATAAATAATCATCGAATGTAATAAGCATTTATTTACACAGACCTCTTAGTTCAGTAGTCTCAGATTATGTCACGGTGGTAACAGGTAGTAAAATGAAAATGCCTGTTTCCATCAATATTTCCTGTACTTTGCACTCTTTTAATCTAAGATTGGTTTCCACAAGAATTAGCATTTTCTTCTTCATTCTAAACTTTTCAAACTAATTGCATTTATGTCAATATGTTTGTGTTTGAGCCCTCTGTTAGAAGGAAGGCCCCTTAGGCCAAAAATTTTTGCACACATAAATATGTGTACAATTTTTGGACACATAAAATAAGAAAATCAAGTTGTACGCACATAAATATATATAACTTGATGCTTGTATTACGTATCCATCGATATTTCTTGTACTGGTCAATTTGGGACTAGTTTCCAAAAATCAGCATTTTCTTCAACGTTCTAGACGCTTAGAAGTAATTGCCTTTTTATTAGTATACTTGTATTTGTGTTATCTGATACAAAGAAGCCACCTTGGAATTATCAATAAAATTTATGAAGTTCCCAACGAACAAAGTCCCAAATTTTAACAATAACTCACAATAATAACTATTCATACAAAAGGTATTTTCTTTATGAACAATGAGTAGAAAATAGTCTAATTTATTTCAAATTAAGAATACTTTTGACAAATATATTTTTATTATTATCCATTATTTTATTTTATTTATATCTATTTTTTAAAGTAACTGTAAGTGGCGTTGATTTCAGGTAAAAATGTTGTTCACGTAAGTCATGTTTAATTATTTTCACTGTTATAATTCAAATATCATTTTTTAGAAGGTAAGTGGTCAATATCTGATATGAAATCGATGATATTTAATCATAGCGATTATTTATTATTTTCAGTGGGAAAAAATATTAATTTCTATTTACAAGTAAAACGACATTACCCGGCTAAACTGTGAACCAGAAACCCACTCCGTCAAACTTGAAAAGAAGATGTCAAATTAAGACACAAGTTAGGAAAAGAATTCAGAGTATATTTTATGCTGCTTTTCAAACTCACACATGAAAGGATAGTAGTTGATATTATTCTTTCTTAAATGCAGTTCTCAGAATCTGCCATAAGCTTTTTATTAAAACACATAACCACTTAAGGACTTGACGAAAATTTAGAAAGAGAACACAAATACATTTAATTATTAAAGTTTTAAGAAAATAATTCTTTCAAAATTTTCACAAATAAATGTGAATTGCTTAAAAAAATAGGAAAAATGCATTTTCAATAATTGAGCACTATTTGCTTTTGATGATTCACTTGGTTTGGATGTTTTGAAGCAAGTTTTCATGGAGCATTTGTGAAAAGTTTTGATTTCAATTATATGAAAGAAGAATGAAAAGAAAAAAGAAAATTGACAATTATTAAGCTTTCTTTTTTATTTTTTTCTACAATATTTGGGAAACATTCTTGTTTGAATTCCGAGCATCTGAAATCTGAAAAATATTTTTCGATTTTAAAATTAATAAATTTTTGGCGATTAAAAAAAGCTTTATTTCAAATTTTTTATAGTTAATGATTTATATTTACCTACTTAAAAAAAGGATAAAAGCACTTCCTTAAGTTGTGATATGTAAAATGATATTATAATAGCAAATAGCCTTAAGAAACTATCAGTTTCATTCACTATCTGCTTCTTATATTTTGTTTAGTTAACTTTTTTTAATATTATCTGAACAGCGCATGAAATTTCAAAATAGAAATAGAATACCTTGGTAATATCGTGAAAACATAAATTTAATGAAATCTGTAATACGCAATGAAAATCGCAAATATATGAATTACATGCTAAAAAGTATTTTTACAATTAAAATTCGCTCATAAGAGTTAAAAGACTTTTTTTAGCTTCTAAACTCTTATTCTAGATCAACATTTTATATAAAATCTCTTTTAATAACTAATTAATATACAGAATATAAGAGTTATAACCTTGAATAAGTATATTAATACTCAAGGTGTGTGGGTATGTGTTAAAATACTTCTTTATAGAGCTGAATGCATATTACGGATTATATGGGAGCTGAAAATACTTTTTGTATTATTTTTACCAACTCTACAATAATTAATATAAATTCCACTTTTTATAATTCCTTTTAAAATTTTAGATGCATTGAGTTTAGATTTTATGCATCCCTTGCTATCAACAAGCAGTTTTATCATTTATTTTATTTAAATTTTAATCTATAAATTTTAGCTTGATATTTTTTACAGAAGAAATCATAAAAAATTTTATTGATGAAAATTATTTATTTCTAAAAAGCTAATATTAAAATATTTTCCAAAAAATTCACCTTTTCGATATCAGTTTAGCAAAAATAATAATACATCTCTTTCAATACTTTTTATTTTAAGTAATCTGTACTGAAACACTTATACGAATTATTTTGGCAATTCACTTTTATAAAATGAAGAAACTGGTATAATTCCATGAAAATTATATATTGTACGAATTTAGTCAGTTGGCTGTTCTTTAATTGTTCAATATTATCATTTATCCCTGCTTATTTTATTTTTGAAATACATTTTGAAAAAGAAATGTTTCCTTTAAACACAGCAAAAAATCCAGTGGTTTTTTTTTTATTCCTTTATGAAGTACAATAAATCCATAGTTACTCAAATTCTAATGAAGTGTAAATTTGTGTTATTTGAAAAATCAGAAAAAAAAGACAATAAGTGTTATTAAGTGTGTTTATCTGAAATTACTTTCCATTTTTCATTCAACTTTATTTATTTATTTTTATAAGAATAATATTGATTATATGAAAACCAGTTATTAGGAAATTGCATTTCACACTAAATTTAACACTTAAATGTAAGAAAAGCAACTTTATGGAATTGTCTTATAACCGTTTCGTTGCAAATTCACATTTTAAACATACTTGCACACGATATAAAATTTTTTAAATAGCTAGTTAAAATGTTAAAAATAAAGTTTATAATTAATTACAGTACTAATAACTCAGTAATAACCTATTATGCAATAATAACTTAGCAGTAGAATTGTTAATATTCGAAAAACGAATAGCTACAGGAAAATATTACCATGTTTTACTTGTCTTCTTATTTAATTCATGATAAATTTTAATTATTGATTTTTTAAAAAATACTTTTAGTTACTGAGTTTTAAGTTCATTTTGGCTAATTAACTAAACATAAAGTAGAAATTAGTTCCATCAATAATTTTTAGGGACAATATATAATAAAACTGGCAGCTATATTTGTATAAACACAAACTACACAACATTTATTTTTCAAACATATATACAAGACTTAAATTTAAGATGTGTTCGGACATGAAAGTAGTCTCCAAATTTGCGTGACGTCATTTGGCAATTACATAAGAAAATATTTCAAGAAATTAATTAAATAATACACATGCAATGCATATGAATATGGTATTATCAATACCAAAACATGAAAACTCATTGGAGAATACAGTTTAATGAAAAACATTTTGTAAATAATATGATTTTTCACACTTTTAAATTAGAAAATTATAAAATGGCCAGATTTTAGTATCTTTGAAGATTATGTTTGCATATTTAGGTCAATACACAAAAATTTTGAGCTTGTTAGATGAAATATCTAAATAATTGATTTGATAAACTTACCAATAGTGGGCGGTGCCAACACCAGCACTTTTACCACTAGAATAACAGAATGAATGTTAATTAAATATAGTAAAAATCAACAAAATATGTATTAAATCAATGATATATCATTAACAATTATAATTATTTACGAATTATCTAAAATAATATTCAATATATTTATATTATTCTAAAAAGTTAAATTATTTCAATAGCAATATTCAGTAACATCATTGCATCATATATATATATATATATATATATATATATATATATATATATATATATATATATATATATATATATATATATATATATATATATATATATATATATATATATATATATATTAAAAATTTATAAGATTAATTTATTACTTAAATATTCATGCATGGAATTAAACAAATAAAATAATTATTAAGTCATATCATAGCATAACATTCAGTTGCTGTTAAGAATTAAAAAAAGATTAAACTTTTCTCACTGTTAATAATTTTTATAGAAAATAGTCACAATAATATTATTGTAATAACATTACTTTATTCACATAAAATAATAATAATACCTAAGTATCCATGTACTAAAATAAGTATTAAATATTATTTATGATATTAAATTGTTAACAACTAAAAAGTGACTTAGCTTTATTCCCTTTTTATTACGTCTGAAAATACTTATTTTCGAATTAATAACTTTTGTCACATAAATAGTCACAAAAAAAAACATTTCCAATGACTAGCAGGTATATATATTCTTCAAAATATCAAAGTATATTATATTCACGAGACAGAATTTATTTAAATGATGCGAACTGATGGAATCCAGTCCATTCAAATCATTTGTTCAGCATCTTTTGAGATTCAAAACCGTTCAACTCGTTTCGAAAAAATAATTTACTTTTCCCCAAGTCTGCTGAAAAATGAGACGCGTAGTATATTTGAATGAAATGAATACTTCATGGAAACACATTATGGGCTCTTTACAGACTGAAAATTGATACCATGTCCTGAAAAAATACATTTTTCATGGATCAACTATTTTCCTTTCTAGTCACTGTGATACACTGAAAAACCGTTATGTGTCTTTCATTTATATGTTTATTTCATTTGTAATCGCTACAATAAGTTTCCGTTTATTTGTATCTAAGTAGTAGTGAAATATTTCGTTTATATGACTCAAAACTTCAATTATGTGTCAGTTTCTAATTTCTTCCATTAATAAATCTTTAAAATTCAATTTCTTTTAAATGGTCATTTTGCATATTGTATCTGGAATATTAACATTAAAGAATAATTTTCTTAAAAAACATTGAGACATTATTTACAAATAAATAAATTTGGTGATTTGTATTTTTTTAAATATGTTACAAAAATATTCTAGAATATTTCTTTTTATATTAAAGATAAAGGAAATATTGTTGAAAAAGAATTATTTTATCAATTATTCCTCAGAAATATTGATAGCTATTGAAATTAAGCAACTTGTCATCGCGTAGCAGCAGCCTAACAGATGTCACGTTTTTACCTTTCAGGGAAACTTTGAATTAACAACAAATTATGAGTTAAAATGTAGAGATGAACGAGAGAAAATCTTCTTGCTTTTGGATTCAAATATTGAACAGAACATCTTTAAATTTCTGAGATGCTATAAAATATTTTAGCATCAATATATCGGACATACATTTAAATATTTAAGCTAAAAGTCCTTTTTAATACATGTTGCAAACTACTGAACAACTAAAACGCAGCTGAAAACTAGATATATTTAACTTTAAGGTTTTGGACTAAAAAAAAATTTGAGCACATATCCTCCGTCATTAAAACTAAAAATTTTACTTGTACATGTAGTTTTATAATAATTTTTTAACACTTTTACAATTTAATAAAACAATATTAAAACGTTTTCCTTATATGTAGAAACTACATTATGAGGAATTTGCTGTTGTTGTTACTAATGTCACTTGAACAAGCCAAGCTCGCTATGCCTTGGCTATGCGAATTTGAGTCAACTGGGAGCATCTTTCGTTTAATCAGAGCACCATGAAGGAGAAAGTACGACTTTTGCTCTTCAAATCCGAAGACAGATGGCACCACCGGAGGATCTACTCCCTCAATTTTGGCATTGTTCTGAAGGGGGAGTAAATTTCTCCAGACCATTGCACCCATGGTAACTGCTCAACAACCGACCACGGGACTTTCGATTCCACAGATTTAATGAGCACGTATATCGCATGTACTCGGTGGGTATTTTGCGGCATTGGGAATCGAACCTCACCCTTCCGGATGGAAGGCCAATACCCTAACCACTAGCCTACCACGAAAAACAATCTAGTTTGTACATATAAAGAATTTATAAACTAGATTATTCATGATACCGAATTCCGTGAAATAATTTTATGTTTATGAAGTTACTTACATTGACAAAATTGAGAACAATAAAAATCAGTGCATAAGACACAATTTTAAAATTTTGTATTAATATCCTTGATAAAATCGTTTCCTTCTCAGGCTTAAGTTAAATCAATTCGCATAAGTTTGTCACCATATCAACGTTAAAATCTTTATCTAATTATAATTTTCTTTTTTGTTTATCTTCATTATTTAAAAAATAATACATTGTTTGTTTTCTTATATGAAACAATATAAACCTATTCATAAAAATTTTAAATACTAAACATATACAATATTTTTCATGCATAAAAATAGCAAAAAGTTTTTATACATTGCAAAAATATTTTCTTTATTTTGTTTTACGAAAGTTTATTTTTTTTGTTTATTCGTTTTTTAAGATGTTCATACTGATACAAACCATACCTTCTCCCATCAATCTTAAAATCTAACTTTATTATTGAAACGTATTAAGTATATTTTGCATACAAATCAATTGCAATAATTAATAATTGCCTCCAATATACTTTGAACTTTTAGTTTAAAGCACGAAGCAGTGACAATACATCACCATCCAATGATATAAAATATTAGACTCAAACCATAAATCATAAAAAAACGACAGTAGCTGCCAAATGATAGATTACAGTTGAGGTTATGAATGTCAACCATATACAGTATGTCCACTAAAGTCTCTTGCCACCCTCTTCACTTTGGAACAGCTGCTACTATATTTATAAAAGTGGTGTCTAGGTATAGTAAAGTAGCCATGCGCTACTGAATGACACCACCTACAGCGCCACCTGGTGGAAAACTATAGAGTTAGCATTCGTATCTCGAAAACGGAACGACATAGGTAAAAAAAGTGATTTACAAAGTTGTAGAGCATCCTTGATTTAGTACGAAAAGATACCTTGTAGGCATTAATGTGAAGAATACAATGGTTAAAACGCACATTTGTTGTTTCGTGCTGTGACATGACAAAATGATCTAAGAAAGAAAAAAACAAATAGTTATAACAATATACTTTATTTAAGATGTTCAAACTTCTCACCGTCAGCTGCAATGCACATTTGGATCCTCGCTTGAAGATCACGTTGCACACGTTGGAGCATACAGCGTGACACGATGAAACACGTGACCATAATGCGTCATTTAAGATCCTGCAATTTTTGTGGAGGGGTCGCATACACCTGCTGTTTCAAGTATCCCCACAGGAAAAAGTCCAGTGGAGTCAGATCAGGAGAACGTGGAGGCCAATCTTCGAAACCGCCTTACCCTATTATTTGGTGGCCAAATTCCTTGATGAGGTACTGCTTCACTGGAATTGTATTGTGAGCAGGCACGCAGTCATGTTGAAACCATAGATTCTTAAGATTAAACAACGGCAGGTTCTCCACAAAATCGGGTATTACCTTCTGTAGCAATTGTAAATATCGTGCACCCATCAACGTGCCATTGTAAAATATTGGGCTTATCAGCTTGTTATTGTAAATTGCGCACCAAACGTTAATAGCATACCGCATTTGATGTCAAACGTCGACGATAGCAGGGCCCAGTAATGGGTGTTTTGCTTATTGTACACGCCATTCCGTGAAAAGCATGCTCATCCGTCCACATTATATCTGCCAAGAATGTTGGTTGAACCTGTATCTGATTCATGACGAAGTTGCACCATGCATAGCGTCGCTTGGCATCCCCAAAACCTGTTCAGGCGTTGGTCGGTATGGATGAGCACCTGATTCGCTTAGGATTTTCCAAATCTGACTTTTGGAGAGACCACAGTGTTGACTGATCTCTCTTACGCTGCATTTCAGATAGGCGAGGGCCTATGCTAATACATCATCCGGTTGAATTTGCCGTCCTACCTTAACTGGTCTGCCAGATCGAGGTCGACTAGTGACGCAACCTGACTCCCTTAAACTTTTTACAACAGTTAGGATGGATTGATGAGAAGGATGAGGGCCTGCAGGTAAACGTTGGCGGTACAACCTTGCTGCTGATAGTGCCTTGCGTCGACATTCACCGTACAGTAAAACCATCTCACAATACTCAGCTTTGGAATACACCGCCATGACCATGAGCATCAACATACTACCGCCCCAAGAAGATGTCTCTTTTATAACTGTCTCAGGTGAAAAGGCGCAACGTTTCTTACATATTTGCATACTGCATACAAATTGTTGGAATTATTTTTAATACTTCCATTCTTTCCATATCGAAATAAAAGTGAAAAATGTAATCACGAAAATGTATATCGTTTTTTCAAATTTACACACGTACGATGTGCCACGTCACAGCATGAAACAACAAATGTGCGTTTTAACCGTTGTATTCATCACATTAATGCCTACAAGGTATCTTTTCGTACGAAATCGAGGATGCTTTACAACTTTGTAAATCACTTTTTTTACCTATCTCGTTCCGTTTTCGAGATATGAATACTAACTCCAGTTTTCCAACAGGTGGCGCAGTAGGTGGTTTTTTCAGTAGCGCATGGCTATTTTACTATACCTAGACATCACTTTTATGAATATAGCAGCAGTCGTTCCGAAGTTAAGAGGGTGGCAAGGGACTTTAGTCGACATACTGTATATATATATATATATATATATATATATATATATATATATATATATATATATATATATATATATATATATATATATATATATATATATATATATATATATATATATATATATATATATATATATATATATGGGGTCGCGTTCTTTGATCTGGTAGGCCCAAAGATCAATATCAATCCGATTGAACAACAAAGATACATGTTCCTTTTCTGAATTCATATTTGTCTGTGTGGGTATGTGGAAAATTTCCGATTTTTGAAAATTTCTTCTGAAAGGGAAATACACACAGCAAGTGCTTAATAAAACTTTGAAACAGCTTCTAGCTATTAAATTATTTGTTGTCACAATAACAAGACTTACGTTTTGCGCTTACTATATTAGATTAAATAAGTCAAAACTTTTTACTTATTTCGTATTTTTTTCAGTCATATGAGGTAAATTATATGAGCACCACTTGTAAAGTGCCTTTGGTCACAATCAGTGTTTAACACCCATAAGAATAACATAAGCAATGTATGCAATGATGCCGGAATATTTTAATAACCTTTTAAAAGCATGCAATAAAAGAATAATTTAAGCTTTTTTTTCGGAAAGTCGTTTTTTGACATTTCATAATTTTCCACATCAATTTTTACCTTTAAAGATTTAAATTAAAAACATATTTTCCAAACATTTAAAAACAGTAAACTTACCCACTTGGAATGCACATAAGTCAGGTGGTAACTGACTGAAATGAGTCAGGCATACTGGACACGTTGGTGGGAGTGGTGGACATAAGTCTGGGGGTGGAGGACCATATAATGGTGGAGGTGGTGGTGGAAGAGGAGGAGGAGGTGGGTACTGTCTTTTCGCACGATCCTTGCCAACCTCTTTCGTACCCTCAATTGCAATTTCTGTCGTCCCATTTTTTAAAATCAGAGCAGTCGTTGACTCAAAAGTTGTCAAATCTTGAATCGTCGATTCTGTTGACAACTCTGAAGTGGTTGTCTCTTCTGGAAGAAAAAACCGTTTCTATTGATATACTTATGCAGATGCAATTCTTCTATATATAACTTAAATTATAACAGTTGAATATTTTTGATAATTATAGATTGTAAATATTTGCTCATCTATAATCGATAAGCAGACGATCGTCTATAATTTGTTGCAGCTGAATTTAACTTCAGAGCAATAAACAGTTTAAGTTTACAATAAACAAATCTGTATTTAAATAATTTATTATGTATTATTTTCTTCGTATTATAAAATTTATAATTGTTCAATTAAATATATATTAAAAATTTATGATTATTTTATGCTAAAGTAATTGATAAATTTTGGTGAAAATATTTGAAAATATTATTCCAAAGATTTTTAATTGTTTATTTTTTATTAACTTTTTTAAATATTTATTTTGCAATTAATGATTTAAATTACCCTTTCACCAGTTCTTTAATATTTAAAAATTGTAAGGAACTTAACCGTTCATCATTATTTCAGTTTGTTAATTAACTGTAATAGGCTAGGTTGAACATTCAAGTTTATTGAAAACTTGAGCATGGATATAAAATAATAATATAAGAATTTTTTTAAATTTTTAAATATTCCACCAATTTATTTTAATTTTCATCATTAGTTTATCTCTAAATTCAAAAGAATAAAAAAAGCATTTATAATATTCAAATACCAGTAACATTAAATTAAAGAATAAAAGTTAAAAAATGATTAATCAAATTTCGATACAAATTTTCTTTTGCAGCAATTTCATTGCAAATTATTATTAGTCTTGATGTTAGATTTATTAGTCTTGATGTTATTGTGATAAAGAAACCAATAAAAAGCTTATGAAAGCGTATAAATATTCGTTACGTCAATACTATAAATAATTGTATGTGTTAATTATATATATCAATTATATTTCGAATTTTCATTTGTTTAGACATTAGTTATTTAACTATATTTAAATAATTGAACATAACATAGAAAACTATACTAATATTGATAATAAGTACAGCATAGAATGAAACAAAAATGATATTTTTAAGTTGTATTCATTATTCATATTTTTATTATTTCAACAATACATTTAGTGGTTTATAGATCAGCTATTTAAAAATACCCAAAATACTAAAGTTTAAATAAAATAAAATAAAAAAAATTTTACATAATAAAATTTTAATAATTATAAATTTAAGGAAATACATTTTTTTAAATAAAAAAAGCATTAGGATAAAGCAAAGTAAAAATAATAAAATTAGAATTTTACCTAATTTATCTACTTTTTAATTGTTCTACTTTGTTTAATTTTATTGATTTTAATATATTTAATATATATTACAACATTGTATATTTTTAATAATTTTTATGACTATCAACATATCACTATCGAGATATCACCACGATTATTCCCAGGATTTTGATAAACTGTATCTTTACAAAATACGTGAACTATATAGATATTTTACAAATTTAGGAAAACTAGTGGGTATACTTTCCTTATGACTTCGCGCTTAATACTGAAAAAATATATACGATGCCTCAGAATTTATTTTTTTATTTCTGCATATTTCATACTTTAAAATTTAGCTATTAATTCTTTATGGTTTAAATACTATATCACACAACTTTCTATATATATATATATATATATATATATATATATATATATATATATATATATATATATATATATATATATATATATATATATATATATATATATATATATATATATATATCCCATCAAAATACATATAAAGTTAAATGATAGAAGAAAATTTTATAGAAAATCAAAAAGTTGTAGAAGAAATTATTCAGATTGATATTTTTATGATTTTCAGAAGTTTCTTGTTTCATCTAAATTTATTTTGAGTAATTTTAAAACACTTAACATAACATTTAAAGATCACTGTTTGTAAAAAAGTTTGCAATAGAATTTTTAATGGAAAAAATAATTAGTAGATTATTTTTCTGATAAAGAAAACAAGTCTCTTTACACACTAAACACAATACAGTACTCGCAATTATCAAATATTGTACATACAATTACCAAACCGTGACGCGAACTGAGCCATTCTTAGTAATCCAAACATCACAAGATTTAAAATAAACTATTCCAAATGATTGTTGACAGACGCTTATATGACAAACCTAAACGGTATCTTGCTTATTTATTGTCAAGTTATGAAAATCGTATCTGTTGCTTGTAATAAAATGATAATATAAACGAGTCCAATAAAAATAATTTACCCTCTTCTTTTTCAGGTTTTGGTTCATATCATGTAAATGAAATATTCTTTAATATGTGTGTGTATATGTAAAATAATAATAATAATTAATAAATTTCTGTAAAAATATTCCTTAACAGTTATTTAATTGGTATTTTATCAAAATAATGTGTATGATAGATTGGTGATATGGTATATAATTATCGCAAGAAACTGATCTTACTAATAACAAAATCCTTTGATTCTTGGCTTGATATTTCATCTGTAAGATTGTCTTCTATATCATCATCTTTCACAGCCTTCCATTTTTCCAAATTTTCTTCTTTCACTTCTTTTGATGAACTGAAAAAGAAAAAATGTACGCAATTTTAATCAATTCTAAAAATAACATGAATATAAGCTTTGAAACGGTCTATGACGAATAAGAGTTTATTGTGTTCTTGATTGATATTTTTAAATACTATACACAAATTTATAAATATTTAGGCATTAAATTTATAAAAATTTATAAATACATTTAAATATATTTTTACTATATATGTATATATATTTCAGTTCTTACACTAAACCCATTTTTTACGCTTTCGAGAAAGAGAAATTTAATTTGTTTATATATTGTGAAATCAAATGACTAAGCTCGATAATTTGATAAAAGCGTTTTGTTACTAATTTTAGACATAGAATGTTTGACTTTCATTAATGAAAAGTTATCCTTCTTGTTTTCAATTATTAATTCTAACCACAGGAGCAAAAATTACCATAAATAATACAATTATGTTTCATTTAATAGCCCTAACCTGAAATCCAGAATTAATAAAAACAAAGAATAGATTAAGTCAGGTTCTTGTCATTCATTTTAGTCTGAAAAAGTAATCAACAGCTTCAAAAATACTTTATTGAAAAATCTTTCTAAAGCATTGAATTCTAATGCATTCTTGTTTATACTAAATTGTAAAATAAACCATTGACTTTGAGTGATCGCTGGAATCACAAACTCAACACTGTTTAAGAAGTAAGTAAGCAAATTTAAATATAACAAAAATGTTGTCTATTTGTGATATATTTGTAACACATGTGTTAGGGCATTCATATGTTGAATTATATCAGGATTTCTTTTAGAAAGTATAGAGAATTTCAACATTGTATAATAATCGTTCAGAATCAAATCATATTTTAAGTGAAAAGGCCATATTAGCATAAACCACTCTGATTTTAAATATGAATAACATCTGTATCAGCAACAAATTTGTGAAATCTTGACCTATGTCATATTATGTATGATCTATCACTTTAAAAAATGTATAAAAATGAAAGCATAATTCCAAATAAAGATCAAGAATATTAAGTTTATACTTAAATTCATGAGTTTACTTATTTTTACTCATAATAAATCTCAAAAGCATAATTATCTTTCCGGTTTAAAAAGAAGATCACAATAACAAACTATAAAATTGAGCATATATTTAATTTTTAACGAAAATAATTACATACTGTATATCATATGTGATACTTTCCAAATCTTATTCTTTATTCAATATTACTTAAAAAGATTCTACAAATCATACATTATATATTATTCTGATCTAAAATATAATCTAAATAACCTAAGAGAGCCTTATCATTTTATACTCGTCTTCTTGTCTTGCAAATTTTAATCTAGAATTTTAATATCAACCTCTTTGAAACCTGATATTATTGACGATATTTCCACTGATTACTCCGCACTTCTTACTTGTTTTGAAAGCTATAGTAGAATATATATTTAAACATACGTAAATGTTGCTCTTAAACATTTAATATTTAAAAAATTTAAATATCTTGGGGTCCCTTCCAGGAGTTGGTATTGTTAACATTAAAAAATATTTTTCAAGGATGATAAAATTTTGTGATCATTTATACTAAAATTCTTAACAAATGTGAGTCATAAGATAAACTTTTTGTAGTACTGATTTTATAATAATACCTATGAAGAATTCACTATTCAAAGTTTTGCATGAAGAACCACTGCAAACCCTGATTTTTATTTTTAAAATTAGACTTATATACAAAATAACTTTTAATAGCACTTATATAGAAATATGCTAATAAAATGGACAAAATTACAAATCTATTAATGTCATAGATTAAATTATTTTTATTTTTTAATACAACAAAATTTTATATAAATGAATATTTAAAGAAAATTAAAAGGAAATCATTCGCTGTAAAAGGTTTCAACAACTTAAATGAAATTTAAAATAAGAGAAGATAAAATGCGAAACAAGTGTTAAATAATGTTGCAGCGTGATTAAAACAGAATTAAAAGTGAAACCTCCACACTACACTTAGGCAAGAAATTGTGGGAATCCTATTCAGATTCAAAATCTCAATTGTATTACTAAAAAACAATTAACATTTTGCCGCATTTTTTAAAGTAAAATATTCAATGTAATATAATATTATATCAGTTTCATAAATTATATGCTAAATATTGTATTATACTAAATAATATAAGAGAGCTGACAATTAACTTGTAGCATGCGTAAAATATTAGGTTAGTGAATAAGTTCGTGGCGTTTTTACCAAAGACTTTTATTTAAACAAAAAAATTTATTATATCAATAAGATAATCAATTATATATTATGAACAACATCAGTTGTTGAGCCAGTTTTTCAGGACCTCTTTGTTATCGAAGTTAACGCCCTTCCTATGGTTTGACAAGGAGCGGAAAAGATGGTAATCGCGGTCGGTGCAAGGTCCGAGGAATATGATGGATGTTGAAGGACCTCCCATTCGAGCTTTTGGAGTGTGGCTTTGACGACTTGTGCAACATATGACCTGGCGTTGTAGTGAAGGAGTATGATTTGACCATGTCGATCAGGTTTTTTCAGTCGAATAGCCTCATTCACGCGGTTTTGCTTGGCAATGTAGAGCTCCTTGTTGACTGTGGCATTCTTTTCGAGCATTTCCCAGTGCACCAAGAGGTCCTTGAAAATTGTTTCAACAACTTCTTTGACTCCAGACCAGGCGATTTTTGGCGGAATGGCATCAACAAATGGGTCGAGAGGTGGGAAGAGGTTGTAAACAACAAAGGCGAATATATAACTGATCAACTTATTGATGTAATTATTGCTTTTTGTTTAAATAAAAGTCTTTGGTAAAAACGCTACGAACTTATTCCCAACCTAATATTATTAAAATATATTTTGAAAAGGACAAATATTTCTATCAGAATTGTTGAAGTTGATGTTAATAAAATAGAAATATTTTAAATGATTTAATGACCTAAACATAAAATTTAAAATCTGTATTGATTCAAATTTTTCTCATTGATCAAATGGGTGCTACATATTTTATTTTGCTCATTAAACTCTTTTGAGCTTATAGTTAAGTTCATCAAAAGCAAACTGATTACATTAGAAAACATTGCATCAAAAAAATTTGTAATGTTGTATTCGATATTAAAATAGAATTCAATATTTGTATAAAAATGGAACTATTATCTATTTATTTGATAGATTGTATATATTTTGATTATTGTATTTAAAAATATTAAATAAATACTTATTAATAAAATCAGCATATTAAATTTTATTTGTTAGAAATTTCTTCGTTGTATTTATTTATTTAAAAATGCTGGAACTGTAAAAATTTAAAGTGTATCTTTCAGATGCTGTTTAAATTCCTTAAGAAATTCAGTTTAACAACATTCACTTTGAAAGATGGTGATAAAAGAATTGAATCCTCACACAGTTTCCGGATAATATATCATTGATATTTATTCTTACGCTGTCTTAAGTTTTCTGCATCAATGCAATGAAACAAAACGTTTCTCAACTTTAAGCTCATCGTCAAATGAATTTGTTTTCAACTTCTGTCAAACAAATTGATCCATGGCTAACTGCACTGATTTCCTGTTTATATTTTCAAAACTGGCATTTTCTTGCTTTCAATTTTCTGAGGAATAGTTCATATATTAATTATATTTGAAAAGAATGCTGAATTTCAATATCAGCTCATATGACATCTAAATTAAATGTGAAATCTAACAATTTATTATATAATTGAACTAGATTAAATCAGTAAAAATGACGAATCCTCAGTGAGTCATACAATTAGAAAGTGAATTCTGGTCATAACCAAACAAATGGTAATTGTTATTTCTGAAAAGGTTTGGGAATGTAAAAAGAAAAGAAAAGAAAAACCGAGTCATAAATACATTTGTGCTCTTTGCGATTACACATCGATAACAATTTTGAAAAAAGGAAAGCCTTAGGCCTTGAAACGAAAAGGAATACAAAGCGAAATGCTATATCATTTAAATAAAATATATTGCAACAAACAATTTTACAAGGAGTTCAAATCAGTGTTAAATACGTTATGAATTAATTAAAAACGCTGTAATTACACACAAATTTCGAAATGAAACAAAGCATGTTTTAAGAGTTATCTGGTGACCAACATCCAAATATAGTTTCATTTTATATTGTGCTACACTTTTCAACATAGGACAAAATTTTAGTGGAAAAATAGAATAATGATTTTATTTTTTAGATAATGAACTACAGTTATTTTACAGCAAATCATAAAAACTTTGATTCTTAAAATTGTCATCTATTAACTCGTTTAAAATAGAAAAAGAAAATGCATTAAAATCAAATTTATTTCACATTTAGTATCTCCTAATTTAATAAAATCCTACCCTCGTTTTCAATCCTTTTTAAAGAAGTAAAAATTTAGCTTAGAAAAACATGATGTAAGATACTTTTGATCTTTTCGTTTACTTGTCCGAAAGGATTTAAACTTCAAAAAGACGAGAAATTGCTGTAAATTTAAACTTTTACTCCTTTTTCTAAAATCTAAAATAAACTGTTAAAAAAAATGAACATTGACAAAACCTCTTTGTCAAGAATACTTTTTCTTATTTTAACTTTTCATTATAATTTCTGTTTGTTTGTTTATTAATTTCTTTTACTTTTTGATTTTTAATGTATCTCACAATCCTTTCATCAGTATCAAATTTTAATTATATGTATAATCGATTCAAGTGTTTTAAAGTTAGTACATTTGTTCGCGATAGCATTAATATTTTTAAAAGTTCCTTTGAAATTCCCTAGAGTTCTTCGGTAGTATTTCTTTCTCACAATAGTAAAAAGGAACTTTCTATTAAATCATTACATTTCTAGTAATGTTAGATATTTATTTTGTGTTCAGAAATAAATATCTAACCTTACTACGTTGTTTGTTATTTTGAATTTTGAACAAAATGAGTAATAGACTTAGAAATGAATAGTTTTATTAACATTAGAATACTTGGAATATGTATAGTGAACAAATTATTATATTTCTAATTAATTTCAGAAGTTAAAATAAAACTAGAAAGTCTTAGAAGTTAAAGTCTTTATTTGTAAAGCTTAATCAATCAAAAGTTTGGTTTTAAGAGCATTCCAAACAAAATTTAAATTAAAATTAGGTGTTTTCTAAACCTTTAGTTTTAAATATAAATGAGCCTCAAATACCTAAAAATAAAAATTTTTAATAACATTTAAAGATAATAAAATTAAATTTAAAATTAGATAATTTGTAGACCTTTAGCTTAAGCACGATTAAATCTCACACATATCCTCAAATATCAAAAATCACAATAAAGTTAGGATTCAAACTAATAAAAATAATTTCTCTTTATCCCAATTGCTTGAATCATCATTGATATATATATATATATATATATATATATATATATATATATATATATATATATATATATATATATATATATATATATATATATAATAAAGTAAAAGAAACATATATTATATCAATTTTCTGAACTTTAGCTGAAAGAAATGTTTTCAGTTATCGATTTTCAAATCAGAGATTCCAGCAACTAATTTGAAACTTGATCAGTAGTAAACTCAGCAGAGAGTTTCTATTTCAGTCAGATAAATCATTTCGTAACGTGTTCTATATTTTTCATTTAATTTATCGAAAGGGAAAGTTTCTAACTGATCTTCGAAAGTTTATTTAAAAAAATGATAAAAAAAAAACTAATAATCTGATTTATAGTATTAAACGATAGATAGCTACTTAATAGACTTTACGATAAAAAAGACGGTTCGTCCAATAAATTAACGGAAAAATCATGTATAGGCTTAACTTCAAATATTAATGCCCAAACTAAGGCATTTTTATATCATATGAATATTTATTGCCCATTTTGTTGTGATAAATCAATCTTTCATTGTAATTTACTTATGTCATTGATGACTTGTTTTATCAAATTTATATGACTTCTTCCAAAATCATCTAAGATTTTAGCTGTTTTATATGAAAAAATAAACCTGATGTAAATACACGAGGAATATCTTATACGCATTTTTTCAGTTATTTGTAATTTACACTTTGTTTAAATTGAAACAGTGTTTAAAGTTGAATAAAAAATTAATTTTTAAATTCTTGAAATTAATATAAGGATTATGGGATAGCTCTTTAAGTTTTTATGGATCTTATTTAGATTTCCTGCAAGTGTTTAACAAAGGCAAATACAAGGTTCATCTCTGCTTTCTTGAAATGAAGAAAGGAATTAAAAGTAGAAAAAGAAGTTATGATCTAATACCATACAAAGTTTTCCTCTAACTCAATCAATATATGGCCTGTTTTAAGAAAGGAAAAAAAGTTTAATTAAATTAAAAACGCTTTAAACAAAATTTCTAATTGAAATATAATATTAAGCTCTAAATACCAAACTCCCCTGATATAATTTTTACTCTATTCCATGCAGGGGTTCTCACTATTCAACCCAGAAAAAAGTTCTGAGGGCACCAGAATACAAGTATTGTATTCATAAAGATACTATTAAATGAAATCAACTTAGAAATACAGTTAGCAAAATGTTAAAAAATTATATAAGCTTTGAAAAATTCAATTTTCAAATATTTTATATTGTAAATTCTTTGTTTGCTAATTCAGTCCCATATTATTAGTAGTATCTTCAAGAGTTTTAACATAAACTTAATGAGAGCCTAAATATATACTGACATAAGAGCCCATGGTTGTCACCCTGTTGGTTGTTCAATATATAGACATATTTAACAAAAAATAATAATTGATATAAAAAAATTTTAACTGTTTGGATTTCTAGAATCATAAAATTTTCAATGTACTTTTTACATTTATGTTATTGTCCGTAACTTCGAAGCTGTAAATCCCGGGTTCGAATCCTGGTTCGGAGACTGATGCTCCTTCCTCTCTGTGTATGTGTTTTCTTTATCCTTTCACCTTCGGGACAAAGATGGCATATCCATTGAGTGCCTCATTGTAAAAAATTGCCAACATCATAGTCCCTTGTAGAGCTGAATCTGATTAAATTCTTTAGAATTAGGACAGCTGGGCATTGTTATTAAATACTTTTTGTGTTTATAAAAAAAATAAATTTTAAATAATACAATCCGGAAAATTTTGTGCTTAAAATTTTATAAGTTTTGAAAAATTCTAATTTAAATTATAATGAAGCATATACTTACGCTGTCGCTCCATACAAAAGAAAACAGCATAGTAGGAGGCTAAGCCTCAGCCTCATATTTAAGGACACAATTACTCAATATTCATTAGTTGTCTCTGGCAACTAGATTTCCGCCAGTTCTTTGAGAAAAAGCACCTTTTAGTGCTACAAATTGAAGTAAACCTTCTGACAGCCCTTATATCACTTCGCCTGGTTTATCTGATCAAACCTTTTTGTGTATGTCCTCAGACGGTTGCGTCCTTTTTAACTACCCAGCAAAATATTCAGTGAAACTTTATATCAATTCGTGCTTTGTTTGTAAACTGTTACTCCACAATTTTTGCTGGAATAATATCACGTGTGTGGCTTTTGTTTACTTACCTCGTGATTTTTTACCACGAAAAGTGACAAAATGCGAGTTTTCAGTGGCCATTTTTCGTTTTTTTCATAATATTTGCTCTGCATATCTTGTTTATGAAGAATAAATTTTAACTATGTTAACATTGAAATATTTCTTAGAAATAGCCTGATACAGACGAATATTGATATACAATATTGAGTAACACGTTTCGAAAAATGCACTGTTTGATGACTCTGTATGTTTAAAAAATTTCATCTGAGTCTCAATTTCATAAAATCAGATAAATTATTCAAAAATTTTAATTTCAGAAAATCGATTTGCTTAATATTGTAACTATATTTTTTAATTAGTTTTGCATAATAAATTATTACTAATTTTTAATTCTTAAGAAATAACAGTTGAAATTATTCTAGAGGAACATATTCTAGATTGTGTGTGTTTAATAAAAAAGATTGTTTTTAATGCCTCATTTTTATAAAAGTATGAAGTAAACTAATTTAATTGGATATTCCTGCTATACATATTTTTGCATATTAATTCGATAATCAGTAAGCGTCAAGACATTCGAAACTATTTTAGCTATTAATTGCTGTCAGAGCATTTTCATTTAATTTTAATATAACATGTAATATTGGTCATGGAAGAGAGGATGAGTTACTGATACAACTGACCAGTAAAATTGCTATACCAAGAAAAAATATAAGTAACGAAAATTATTGGACACGTATGTTATACCGAAGATAACAATTGGTTGAATTTTCAAGAAACATGGAAACATTTCTTGAGAGATCAGTATTTAGATAACTATCTCTAGCAACAATAACAGAGCTTAAACACTGGTATTGAGTCAAAGATTAAATGGCATATACATGTTGTCATTGTTACACCAGCATTCCCTGTACCTAGCCCTAAGTTGGTGGCATATACTACATCTGCCTATTCTATAGATTGAAACTGGATATTTTCAACATAAAATCCATTATTTATGGTCTGTAGAAACTGGCGAACAATAATGAGCAAGACGCAATTCAGCCATTGATCGGACTTTTTTTATACGAAGTTTGGAGAATGTACTTTCCAAAACAGCATTCGAACATTTTCTATATCAAGAAAAAAAGACCCATACAATATTAGTGAAATGCAATGTTTTATATTGCTAGAATAAAAAGCCGTCAGGTCGAATGAGAGGTAGCTAAGATTTGTATTCAATGTGGCACTCTATATATTATCACTTAAAAGGAGAAGTCAGTATACTAATGTTCAATGGCAGTTGTTGATGTCAGTGTTTCATGATAATATTAAACACAAATTATATCATCAGGATGTTGTAAGCAATATCAGAATTCACTTGAAAATACATCGTCGCGCCTTTAAGCATTCAAGTTCGTCGTTGATCTCACTCTTGAATGCATTTTTGTTTGCGATATACAAACAAGGAAAGTCGAAGCAATGTCCATGAGCTGATTCTCCATACTATTTCTTATATTGTAGATACATTTGCGCAGATATTTCTTGTGTTACAATGCTCCCACTTCTTGTTTTATGGCTTCTGTCGTGAGCCTTGAATGGTCTCGTTACATGCTCCATAAATCACCATACGAGTAACATGTCTATCTTCTTAGTTGTTAATCTTCATGATATAATGTAGCCCATCTATTATGATATTCATTGGGAGGATGACCACGTACACTCCCTCACTGGGTTGCTGGAGCTTCGTGGGTTGGGGACGCCTCCACGTTAATATGTGAAATCCACAGTCCTCCCGCTGGAGTGGCATTGATGTGGAGAGGAGAGTGCCAGCTCAGGTTTAACCTCGTCACCTGACCGTGGTTCAAAATTACGAGGCACTTGGTGATGGGCGAGTATTCCAAATCCGTTAAACTAAAGCTACAATCCGGGATTCACCTGTACCGCTATGTATGTATGTATTATGATATTCAAGTGCTCTAAACTCATCTATTTTATATGAATACACCCTCAAACCGATAGTGATATGGTAAACTACATTTCTATTAAGCTACAATAACAAACCCTTTGTTAAACCTACATATTCCTTTTGTTAGCCCTAATAAAATTAACAATGCTTTGGTAAATATTTATTCTATTACTACTCGATGTATCTTACAGCTTTTCTCTGAGTAGCAAAATTCAAATGTAATTTGCATATAAAAATCTTGCTGTAAATTTTTACCATTTGAATACATTTATCCGAAATTATTTCACAGGAACGCGTTTAAAATCTACTATTCATCATAGTATATCTAATTTCTCTCTCATGAATTTCACATTTGTAGTGTTTCATCTTTGTGCATTACTTTAAATGATGAGCAGTACATTGCATATTTGTTTAAAAAAATTTTAATTGTACGAGATACTATCGCCATACAATTAACAACAGAAATTATGAAATGATAATTTGATGGCTTCTTCTCTGATGCAATGTATTTGTTTGGATTAAGGGTCATATTCCTGTTTTGAAAGGGAAAAAAACCCAGAAAACACCTAATATTTTTCCCCCACTCATGACAGAACTGCCTGAAAAGTCGCAACTTTCATTTTCCGATATTAAAATCGGCTTTGATTATACTAGAAGTATAATTCTGAATCTCCATGTAATGGGTCTTTCATTTTGAAGAAATATATGTTCCTAATGTTAGACTACTGTGAATAGGATAAATTCATATTGAAATCTTTCAAGTTAAGTGTTCAAATGTAATTGCAGATAATTGGTTTGTAATAAATATTCTTTATTTTTAAAGTCATCAAAATATTTATGTGCACAAAGCTTATTACGTAGTACACTCTACATTTTACAGCAAAAATCTTGATGCTTAGATCTAGTTCATAATATTCGTGCTTCAAGATTTTAGCTTTTGATTTAAATTTCGCATTATCTTTTTGTCGTGCATTCATTGTCCTCCTAATCAACACAAAGTTATGTTTTGATTGGGAAGTGAATTATTTTAATCACCTCTGCCTATCAATCTGACATATACATGTTCTAAATACAGAAAAAGTTCAGTTACTAGGGAGCAACCAATGGCTAGCTTCTCATACAATAATTACAAATATAAAATTTTGAATTGCTTATAATAATTTAATTTTATTTAAAAGTTAATAACTGCATTCATGTGCATAATAATAAGTGTAATTTTTTATATGATCCTAAGATAATAAAACCAGTTATGCTTATATTGCCATAAAGTCCAATCCATTCCAGCATTCTATGCCTATCAAGTCAAATGTCAACTCCTCTCTTTCTCTCTCTCCCACTCCCCCTCTCTCTGTAGCTTGAAAGGAACTCAAAACTATATTGTGAATTTTCCTGTAAACATAAAATGATTGAAAAAATATTCCTTTTCCTAATTTTATAATCAATATTAAAGGCTCCTGTAACCAACATTAGACGGCTATATTTGCCAAGGGAAAAGTTATTGCTCTGTAACAGTCCGAAGGTTCAATATTTTCTTCTGGTGAAGTGAATTGTTGCACAGAATTCACTTAAAGCCATATAGGTATGAAAAAAACGAAATAAAGAAACTAAATATGAGAACTACAACATTATTAAAACTCTAGTATTATTAGTTAATTAAACTGAATTAATAAAATTAGTTTTATTAGTTAATTAAATTAAACTGAGCTATATTTATTTTTAATTGAGTACATAAATAATATAATATTTATTTAATGACTCATAATTATCAAGATTTTTAAAATTTTACTAATAGTATTTCACTTGTTTTCATGTTCATTTACTGGAAATGTTTCTGACAATAAATAAAATATATACAGAACATATTTATATAAAATATTTGTTTCATAAACAAAACTTTTTTTGTAATTTTCATTTCTTATTTCGTGCATGTTTCCAGTTGACCTTCTTAGAAGGTTATGTAATTAAATAAACTAGAATTTCGAAGAATTTACATTATTCCCTTTCTGCGAAGCTTTTACAACAAAATATATACAAGTTTCTATTTTTCGTTGCTCTTTATCTTATCTTCAAGCTATGACGCTTTGACTTGAAAACCTCTAACACAATTAATAAAATTGAATGACTAAAAATTTTAAATGATATATTTATTTTTAAAATAGGATAAAAATATTTTATAACTGATCAATTAAACACACACTACTCGTATAACATTTCTTATCAATGAAAACATTAAGAAAATACTCTAAATATAGCCATCTGACAGCTGAGCATATCATTGATAAGAAATTATTTTACACTATTTTTTCATCATGTGATAAAAGGTAATGATAATAAGGCTCTTTTACTAATTCTGAGATGTGATATTTTTGGAAACATTGCTAAAATTGTTCTTTGAAATTTGGAAAATAGTTAGAAAATTTATGTCATATCATATTTAAACAATCAGTATAATTCAAAAATAAATATTTTATTAGTCTGATCTTATTTAAATGATTTGCAAATGCTATGTCATTCGGGGTTTTATCATTTTAAGTATATTTCTAAATGCTTTAGTTGTATATTTACCATCGGATTTTTTTATGGAATTGTTTGATTCATATATATAAAAAAGAAAAAACTTGCGCTTTTCTTATTCATTCAGAATAAATAATGATGCTGTTATGCAACTGTCTAGGTGAAAATGTGTTCATTAAGAATCTGTGGCATGTGAATAACTTTGATTTTTTTAATGAATAAGAGCTTTTTTATTATTCATTAAGAATAAATAATGATGCTCTGATGTAACTATCTGGATGAAAACCCATTCATTGAAAATGTGTGGCATGGGAATTACCTTGATATTTTTGATGAATTAGAGACGTTTCTGTTTTTTGAAGAATGAATATATCATACTACATTGCTCTAGAGAAAAAATATGTGGTGGTCAATTCAAGGGAAGAGACTTAGGAATACCTACTTTAAATAAATACCTTAAATATTTTTAAAAGAAATATATATACTAATCAGTACTTCTGGATTTTTTTATTTAGGGCCTAAGGAAATAAAATTTTAAGTATCTTATCCATCACGATAATATAATAAGTACAATCTAATGATAAATTCATTTATTTTTCTATGCATTTCGATTTCGACAGCAGACAAAAAAAGCTAACAAGTTCCATTGTGTTGATCCACAGCCCAAAATGTATTCATCCTTGTTGCCATTATGTCTGGAGAAAGTATCATCTGCGCGTGATATAAGAACAATGTCTGGACTATTCCAAACATGATTTGTAAAGAAAGCGTTCCTTTTCATAGGCAATTTTTCTTATTATCGGTTATTTTGTGCGACTGAGTGTAGCTTTTTATAGAATTTTAGTACCTTCAAAGTCTTAAGAACTTTCTAAGGGATTTCTTTGAGGAAAAAAGCACATAAAACTAACACTTTCAAAAGTACAAATTTATATGAAAACTTTTCTCGATAAAATGTTCGATCTCTGATATTACGAACGCAATGGGAGTAAATAAAAAAGTTTTCCTAATGTTTCAACAAAAAGAATTTTCAAATAAATAATCGAGACTTCCCTTATAACAGCTCAAATTTTCTTTTATTGTTTTTGATCTGATGTAAACTGATATTTAACAATATTGTTAATTTTTATCAATATTAATTATGTGATCGGTATATTCGATATAGATACTTTTTTACCTATATTTAGTAAATTTCTTAGATTGTTGCTATTTTTATATTAAAATGTGGCAACAATTAAGCATTTTTATGGATTAATTCTTTTAGTAATAAACATACTACAGATTCAAATCAATATTTATCTTTATATTTGTTTTTGTGTTGATGCTGTTGTACTTAAGTAAATAAATAAAATAATTTACCAATTTTTAGTTATTTATGCTTTTCGATGACAAATATTAATCTATTGGAACTTTCTTGATGCAATAATAAAAATATATGAATACTATTTTGCAATTGTGAAGAATAATTAAAGCACGAATGAGTCTTTCTCTCTTAAATCATACACCAGTAAAGAAACATATGGCATTAAAATAACGTACACATATCCGAATATAAAATTCTAAAATATTTATTCAATGAAATTTTAAATGAACTGGAAAAAAATTACATTAAATAAAACCGCACCATTTATACAAATAAACTTTGGAATACTTCCCTCAGGAAAAATTTGGATGTTATAAAAATTGACATGTGTTTCATGAAAATTGAGCATTCTTAATTTCTGTACTCAGTTGCTGTTGGATGTTATCAACGTCTGAGCATACTATTTCCATTTCCTATGTTACAGATAAGCGTTCTTAATTCAACATCCGTATTTTGGTGAGTAGCAATGCACCTCGAAGTTAGAATGTCCTAAGACTCTCAAAAAGATTTAAAATCCATCCCCAAAACATTATCACGAGCTTGAGAACAAAGCCAAGACTTTTCTTTAGTATCAAGATTTGATATGGTTTGTTTTGCGTTCTATGGATACTTTTCTCTCACAAGATTTAATTCGAAATGGATTAATGGGTATAAGTTACTGCCAAATCATTATAAGAATCCTTGGCTAAAGTAAGAACTAAAAATCCAATATCTCTTCCTGTAATCACGAGAAGTAGCCAAGGTTAATATTGTTGCAAGATTAAGCTATGTTTACAATGGTTAGAGACCTTTGCTAATCTATTTTACATGTTCCTATTTAATTGACGAAAAAATTTAGAAGGTATCATACATTAGGTATTGTATAAATTCGCGCTACAGCCTCACATTCTTCCTAATATGGGCCCTCGAGTTCAATCCAAGCTACTCATGAAAAATGGGAGTTTGTTTTTGTTTTCTGTATAAGTATTGCTGGGATGGGTACTGGGCAGTTTTCCAGATTTTCTCTCTTGCAATTCATAAATGCGAACTACCATCTATGAAATTTACTGCTAGAAAGCAACATGGAGCAGTTATTTAAAGGCCTTATAATAGCTTATAACTTTTAAGCTATTCACTCCGAGTTATCAAAAGAGATTATCTTGTCTGCCATTAAATTTGCTTACTAGGTGAATCATTTAAGCTTTTATATACAACATTTTTTATTAAAAGTGGTGTACTCCTTATTTTTTAATCAATGATTCTGTGGGTTGGTGGATAGAAACCATTAATTTATATGGCAGCATTATGAAAACATCACTCTGCAAACACCAAATAAGATTGGTTTGTTAGTGGTGGCTTACTGACTTCACATAAAAGATAATCACTGATTTCACACCCTTGCACGTGTTTCTGAGAATTGTGGTTACTGTTTTAACATATAGATGCGAAGTCATGCTGTCTCGGGTCTAAATTTTCCAAGAAACCGGTTGTCCTTTTATCTGGTTTTGCAATTATTAAAATTATTCTATTTATACAAAGCTTAAGGTCTCTTTTGGTTTCAACCTTATGGAGAATACCGGTCTGTTAACATTACGCTAACTCTAAACGTCAAAAGCAGCACTCTTTTAATAATTAGGTATTTTTTTTATCATACTCTCAATGGTTTGTACATGGTTATGGCACGCCATTACATTCTAAGTATTCGAAATAATCTGAAAAATATGTACTTTCTCAGCACATTTGATTCATTATCATTACATTAACTCTATATACATTTCATTACATTATTTACATTCTAGGTATTATTACATTTTGTATTTAAATTTTTTAAATAATTTGTTTCATTTATCAAAAAAGAATGCTAAATTTTAGATTCGAGCACATATTTAAGTAATGCATTTAATCATTGCCAACATAATATATTTGTTAAATCGAATAGTATTGTATTTTTACCCCATCTTCACAATAGTCTTGCGATAAAATTTTAGATGAACTCAGTCCCAGTAACTTGCATATTCTTAAGTAATTTTAAAATTATAAAAAAACAGCTGCATTTAAAAGAAAGGTGGCTAAATTATTTTTAAAAAATGTGTAATAATCTGAGACAGCCGAAAATTATCTAGCTTATAGAGACTTTGCACGTTGAAACTTCTGTAGTGTCCGATTGATCCACTGGTGTGGCATGTTTAGATTTACACTTAGTGGCGTCACCTAATATAATTGGCAAAAATATGCAAGTCGAAATGTATCGAATTAGTTCAATAATAACTCATTTAAAATGCAATTGTGTAGATTTCGTAAACTTAGTAAATTTTATCTCACATTCTTCTAATTTACCATTTTATATGAAACGATTTTTAGCTCATATGTTATCGTTTTATAAAGAATTACATTTTCCTAGTTATTAGTTTGATGCTTTTTTGAAAGAAAACTGTTATAGTAAGTATTTGATACACGCTTCAATGCTACATTCATAATAAAAATGTTATTTTGATTTAAACCATAACTATACTTCCATCAAACTTCTACCTTTCTCATTCCAAGAATTCCAAACAGCTATGTTATGAAAATTAATCAATTTTGAAAAATGCCAGATTTTATCTCACAAACACTTCTGAAACTTAATTACCACTATCACGGTCGCTAATTCATCTCTGGAATTTTTAATTTATTGAAATAATAGAATACTTTGAAGTGTGACATTTTGAATTTGTGGACAATTTAAAGAGTACAAGGAATTCTAAAAATAAATTATTTGAACTTCATTTTTATTTTGTTATTGATAGCTTTGAATTTCTTTTTAATCATATTATTCAGTTTTAAGTTTAAAACATATTCAAAGTTGGAGAGAACATTTTGTTCAGAAAAAATCTTTAAGTGGAGCAGTGATTATTTTTAAGAGTTGGTTTTGCTAATTAAAATATGTCTTACTGATAAAAGGAATTTCATTTTAACATGTACACCTCCTTTGAAACTTAGAAATTTTTTTAATTAATATATGCATGTAATTTCTTAACTATAAATATTTTAATTATTTAAATTTATCCAAATTATTTAATAAGAAACAAAACAGCTCAGCAAGCAGAATTCTTAATTAATTTCAATAAACTAATATTTAATTATCATTTGACTGCTTAAGTCTATCTAATAATTTTTACTAAGAAACTAAGAGTTTTAATAAATTGTTTTTAATTTCTTCCTAGGCTTGAATGATTAACTAAATTAGATATTAGTAATAGAATTATTTGTGCTTCTTTATTTAAAATAAATGGAAATAAATTGCTGTTATATATTAATTTAAAATCTTTAATAAAATAATGAATATATCTTTAATACAATGAAACAAAGATGTAAATTTTATTCTGTAATAGTTTGTCAAATAATAAAAACTTTTTAAAGAAAAAAAATTTATTTTGATCTTAACTGTAAAAAAAATTACACAAACTAATTTTTAAAATTACTTTTTCATTAAATTCTGTTATGTGTAGATTTAAAAAAAACATTGTACGTATGATGAATAAAAAATAACCATGAAATAATATCTTCTAAAATAAAAATTAGAAAAAGTGTTATTCAGTGCTTTTTTTCGTACAGCTCATCTTGATCAAAAATATAAGCACTCTTTAAAGTGCACACATTTCAAAATAATTTCAAAATAAACAGAAATAAATGTTTCCATAAATAAACATTTTATTCTCAGAAAAAGTTATTATGTGTTGATGAAATTTGAGCGAGACTGTGTCATAAATAAATTGCATATAATTTTAATTCACTCAGCACTTTTTAAAACTTCTATTGTTATTGTTTCTCCACATCCTTCAAAATAGCAGATATTGTATTCTGCAGGAAATAATTTTACAGGAGGCACTCCGTCACTAAAGCATTATCCCAATTTCGAAATAGTGTAAAATAATTTGAAAAACTTATACATTTTTTAATTTGATTAATTGGAATCTGATTTCATTTTATTCAACTAATACAATTTCTACATTTTCGTTAAGATCAAATTTTATTTCATTTAAACTTCATACAATTTAAATTTAGATTTCAATTAAAATAGTTTCAAGGAAATGTAAAAGAAAATGTTTATCATATAATTTAAATATATGGAAAAGTTTTTTAACCCCAATACTGTAACTAAAATATACATTTTTATACGATTCTTTGATTTTATAATCTATATAAAAAATATTCTTCATATGCTTTACGGTATTGAATAAAATTACTTTGTTTACCAATTAAAATTAATTGATAATTGTTTAAAATTGGTGCAGCGTTTTACTAAATGTTATATAGCAAAATAATTTAAAATAAACAATTTTAATCAAACGGGCTCTCCACACAAATCACGGGTTCTCCAATTCACAGGCTCTCCAATTCACGGGCTCTCCAATACTTTTTAACTATTTCCTCACACACACTGAGAAAGTGTAATAAAGATATTTAAATGTTCAAAAATGATAGGTGATTTGAATCCCACAAAATAAAGTTGCGAGTATTCACTACTCTAACTCTTACAACCATGTCCAGTCCACCGTCTAAATAAAACCACATCTGTATTTCGTTAAAAACTGGGAATTGTTCTTCCATCGTTCATTTGTTCCCCAGAATCCTTCACATCTTATAAAAACATGTGGAATCGTGTCTTTATGAATTTTCTGGAAAGTCAAGTTAACAAATACTATACAAAAAAACTCGTAACAAACTGTAATCAATAAAATATATTAAAATATAAGGGTTATTCTTGCATATGAAAAATAAATTTAATCTAGAAAAGCTTCAGCTTACAAGTAATTATTTTCATTATTTCAGTCGATATGACGTGATTATTTTGATATTAATAGCTAAATAGTGAAAACAAAAAAATTTGCAAAAAGGACCTAACTAATGTAAATTTGATATATGAATTATTTTCACGTAAGATAAATAAGTTAATATTTACACTATGAGCAGTAATCAGCAATTTTTTTAATACATACGGAAAATATCATTATAAAACATCAATATATAGAAATCGCTTATTAAATACATATAATACTGGTAGTATAATTTATTTAAATGCAAATTTTTCTTTAAAAAAAACCTGGCAATTTATTTCTAAATAGTAAACTAAATTATTAATTGCATAATTTTTGCATGTTCAAAATTGTCAGTTTTATGTTACGTGATATATTTTAATAACTTATTTTTCACAAAACTATGGCTTTTTACATTATAAATTTTCTGTAAAAGTTTTCATAATCATTTTGCCACAAGATAGCTTGAATCGCGCTAAAATCAGAAACAATCAATTTGATTGGCAAATTTCAAATAAATCATCATTTTTTTAAACATCTCTTCCTTTAACAGAAAACATCATGTCTTTATTTATACATTTTTTACAGAAATTTCATTGTTACAATAAAATGGTCATCATTAGCAAAAGACCATGAATTTAGCAACAGAACATATGAATATAGTTAATTACACTTTTACTAAGCGTGGATAACGAAGATATTATCTTATTATTAAATTTATAAAATCCCAACTAACTATACTTCAATATGTGTTTAAGACTTAACTTACTATTTGCAACATTTTTAGATTAACCTTATCAGAGTAAAGAAAATAAAAAACGGTCATCGATTTCTCTTTAATAGAACACATGAAAATATTATTTATTCTTTCTTTTTAATAGCATATTGAAATTCTTTTAAATAAATTTTTGTGAGTAAAATATTATTTTATCGCTTTAAACGTTAGTCTCGACTTTATCAATTGTTATCTTTTAACATCTTGATGTTGTTAGAAATCTGACGTGAACGTCTGAAATAAACGCAGACATAAAGATGGACTTCGCCCGAAACTGAGAAAGGCGTCATTTCTGACATCCTTGTTTATATTCTGTTGAGGCGGAATGAACGTAATCACTTATTTTAAAAAACTGAATCCTATTTTAGCAAAAAATGCTTATAATGCTGAAAACCGTTCTCTTTTATTTCAGAATTACTTAAATATGTTTTTGTTTCACAAATTTTTTATTTTAAATTTAGACTTACAACAGATTCAAAGTAATGTGAATTCCTTTCTATGTGAATATAAATGATGGTAACCAAAATATGTCATTTAACTTGAAGATCAAATCGAAAAAATTATCATTATTATTCTAGATTCTCTATGAATTATTGTGCACGTAAATTCGTTTTGTTAATTATTCTCTTTTTCAATAGCGAATTTTAAAATGAAATAAAAGTTTCACGAAAAACAATTGGACAAAAATAGCCTAATGAAGAAAGTCATCGTTTTCATGGCTAGAAGATAGTGATTCGTATACTTGACAATAGGATTCAATAGGATCTAACGTTCATTTACTGATATGACTAAAACTGACTTGATAACCGAATGGTTAACACTCTGACCTATGGTTCAAAGTTCATAGATTTTATTCCCACACTGGTTTGGGATGCTTATTAGGCTTTTAATCAATTTTATGCAGATCTCTTGGTCAAATTATCCTTCTTATTAAAAAAAATCTGAAAGATAATCTAAACTATATCCGTAAAGAAGAGTATACCAGCTAGAGAAGACTATAGAAGAAATGTCGAACTTGTCACTTGATGATATTTCAAAATGTTTATCTACGAATTTGAAAGTGATTACATTAATTAATGGTGATTATTTTTCTTCAAAACTTGCTTATTGGTATAATTTAGTTATTGTTATCAAACTAATTATTCTCAAACGAGATCACCTCAAGTGGCATAAAAATGTTGTGTGTGTATGTGTGTGTGTGTGTATGTGTGTGTGTATGTGTGTGTGCGTGTATGTGTGTGTATGTGTGTGTATGTGTGTGTGTGTGTATGTGTGCATCATATTATGTATATATGGTACATTCATATATTTATATTTAAATCGGAACAAATGTTCGCGCCTGTACTTCGAATTCTAATGTAATATTTAACACTACAGCACATATGTTATATTCATTTGTTTTTGTTACTTTCAGGTTATCAAAATGGTTTGCGTGGTCCTCTGTGGATTTGTATTGTGCTGGTCACCCATGCAAGTGACCGTGCTCTATTCCCAGTTTTGGCACTCTGCCAGTCACTTTGGTGAGGTGAGTGCTGTATTGAATCATATGTAGCCTTGAAAATCCTACCTCTTCAAAATAATATCTGATTTGATGAATTAAGTGTTTACTGCCAACTAATTTAATGATGTTATAATCCCTCTTAAGGAATTTTTTTCTTTTAAATACATTTTATTTATTTCTATTATCTAATGAACATTAAGTTTCAGTAATGAATAATATTCAATCCACAAGTTCAAAATAATAAGATCTGCAAACATATTATTCTACTTTCTCACAAAAATCTCTCTCCAGATGGGCGAAGAATTTCTGATGAAAACTAAAAACATAATAATAAAATTATAAGAAAGAGTTTAAAGGTATTTAATTATTTTTATTACTTATTATTAAAATATTTATGCAAGAACTCATACTTAAAAAGAAATAAAAACATTTTTTTCTAATACCATATTAAAAATTTTATTTTTGAATCCATGAAATTAGTAAATAATTATGACAAATTTTGCAGTCTTTAATAACTATAAAATAATAAAAACGACCTAGCGGTAACAAAAAAACTTTCTTTTCTATATATAATTTTACTGTAGAAATTAACAATACATAATAATTATTCCCTCAGGAAAATGTATACAAAATGAAATATTGTTTCATAACCTTATTGTATGAATTATTTAAAAAAAATTGCTAAATAACTCAAAAAATACTACAGAGGAGAAACATTTTATAAATAAGAAAATATGCTTTAAGAATGTGATATAATTTACTATAGTCAAATTAAAATATGCATAAGAAAAGAAAACTATAGCCTGCATAATTTAATTCAAATAAATTAGGAATAAAATGCATTTTTCACACACAGTGTATTAAGATAAATGCGTTTCGAAATTAGTATCTTTTTGTGTAATCATTTAATAAAACAATATTGATGGTATAAAGATTTTCTGTGAGCCTGTAAAATAAATAAACTGATTTTTTATATATATCTCGGAATTTAAATAACTCCAATAAAACACTTTAAATTATCTTACAATAAAATAAGAAGTTCAAAGTTTCAATGGAAAAAATTATTCAATGAACTTTTGGGTTTTATTTTATTTACTTTTGAATTATAGGCCCATTATAATTTTTTCTATAATATTATGATTATAAATATTATCAAATAAATTATAATAAGTACTTTAATAAAAATTTATGAAAATTTACAAGCTTAAATTTTTAATGTTGTTAATTTCAATACAGTCATTAAAAATTTTACATAAAAATTATACAACGAAATGACAATTAGTATCTTTGTTTCTGAAATCGTCATAACCTTCATTTTCAGCAGATGACGTCAGTATCGATAGCTAAGTCTGCTAAGTTATTTCAAGAAACTTGCCAGAGGTGGCAAGTGGACAAACTTGGGCAATATATGCTATGCTCCAAGCACCTCTCTATTTTAACAGTTACGCTATATATATATATATATATATATATATATATATATATATATATATATATATATATATATATATATATATATATATATATATATATATATATATATATATATACATTAATTATTAATTAATCTCTGATAAGCATTTTGTTCCTGGACTCCAAACTGAATTCTAAAATAGTATCTTGTATTTCTTAACAATTTTCAAAATTCAAATAAACCAATATGTTTACAATTTTAGGTAATATAAAAACTCAATATCAGAAGAACTTGGTATGAATATTTTTTAAAGAAATTTCAATTTCCAATAATTTTAACAAGTTTGAAGATGACCTTTGTGATATCCAGCATTTTGTGGATCACCTAATAATAATAAAAATCATACCGCTAGTGAATTTTGGAAGTGATTGTGCTCGATTGTTTGCGAACAAAGTTAATATTTCTGTTATTTTCTGTGAATGATGATTTAAAAAAGTAACTTTTTAATTACATTTCAACCGAATTAAATTTCTGTGATTTATATTTTTCCATTTTCTTGAAGTTTTGTACATTAAAGAATATCTTAAGCATTTTAAAAATGTGAAAAGTTTTTTTTTATCTTAATAACTTAATAAAAGTTAAATTTTTTTATGTTTAAAGTTATTACCTTTAAGTTAGACAAATTTTCACATAGATTTAGGGCTGCATCTCCTTATGTACATGACTGATTACGATGGTTCTAGCAATTGAACACAAGAAGTGAGATAAAATTCTTATTTCTTATAAATAGCTGGAAGAACATAAAAATCTCTCTACTGAATATCACAATCAGGGAAACAGCCATTTTCATTGAAAAACTATAATCATTGAAGTATTTGATGCAAGCAACCGACGCACCAAAGCTTTTCATGAATTTTCTAACGGTGAATTTCATTAACTAGGACTACTATGTCCTGGTTAATGAAATTACCAGGACCTGTATTTTCCCCTCAAGTTTCAACTTCACTTTAAAATAGTCGAGTGTACCTGAAGAAACATGACACCATCAATAAAATAACTTTTAACTTAGATAATAATCAAGCCAGTCGATTGTTTTTTCTTATCAACTCAGCAATTGATTTATTCATCACAAAACGAATGCCTCTTTATTTCTATCGCATATCTTTTCATTAAAAATATTTAGTTAAATAATGAGTCTTCCTGAGGCAGTGGATATAATTTCAGCCCATTCAAAGACTGCCTTGTCGATAGGTACTATGTGTACTACGAAAGACTCAGTAGTTTGATGACTGTTCTCTTCAGTACAACAAAATCAACCAATGCATGCAGCAGGAAGAATACTTGTGAAATTGACTATCCGCTTCCTAAATATGTTATTCGTTATTGGAGTGGCAAATGCTCATTATTGGAGTTGTAGTTGGCTGTATTGTTTAAATTTCCTTGATCCAATCAATGATGAATATTCATAGAACATAGAATATTCTCGATATCTAATGAAAAGTTGCAAATAAAAGTATCGACCTCATTATTTAATCATGGTTCATAATGACAAGGTTTTGTCATTATGAACCATGCTATACATGACAGTTAATTGATTCGTTTACTTACAATGGTAAAATTGAATCAGTTGATTCATTTTTACCATTATGAGTATTTCTGTATCGCAATAAATATATAACTGACCCTTTGTATGTTAACTAGTTATGAGAGATTTGGATGTTATCATGTTAAAGTATTGAGGAATTATGGTGGACCATTTAGGACATATCCACTCAAATATAATTTAGTTCTTTTAACCGTGGTTAGGTTGCATTTAATCGATGGTAATTTTTTGCATTTAATTCATTGGAACATAAACTAAGAATGGTGCTTGCGCTATCGAACATTTCTGTTCCAGACTAGAATCAAAATCATGAACAGATTAATTAAAAGCAAGAATGGTAACTGTTCTGGCTCTATAACATGTCTTAAAATTACAAAGCAAAGTAATTCAGACCCTATAACATGGTTTAAAATTACAAAGTAAAGTATTCGTATATGTTTTAAGATAGAACCTAAATTATGGTCAATACTCCAGTATATTAAATAAACGAAAGAATACAATTATAGTAGTAAAACAGAAAATTCATTGAGTTTTAACTTAATTTTTTGTTTTTACTACCCGAATATTACGACGTATTTCAAACAATTTTCTTATAACTAACTAAGTTTCACATGGTTTTGTATCTAATTCTATTTAGTAACTGGTTATTTTTAAAGGAATTAATTCATCTGTGTGTATTACTATTCAAATTTTATTACACACTTTCTCGGTCCATTCCTCATTTTAAATCCTTGTGTTTCATTTTAATAAATAATGTTTCTTTTTTTTTTTAACTTTCCTGTGAAACATTTTATAATTCTCCTTTCGCTCAGTTTAAGAACGAACTGAATTTATCGACATTATTTCCACAAACTAAAGAAATGTCTATATAAAACTTTCTTTATTATCCAACGAAAGAGGCGGGGCTAAAAGTAACAGCAAATAGTAAGGCTGACTGTTTGCGACATTTACGATGACAAAATGATTTTCTCTTTGTTTCCAAAGGAGATTTTTTTTCTTTATTTTTTTGTCCCAGTTTCTCTAGTAATCACTTTCTTTTCAATAATAAAATTAAAGAAGTTATCCAAACTATTGATTCTTACTGACACAGTAGTATTTATAAAAATATTGCTATTTATCTGTCATATAAGAACCAAACTCCTTGCCAAATGTTTTTCTAAAATGGCCATGAGATTCACATAGAGTCGCCATTTTTCTTTGGCAGAGAAACGTTTTGGAAAGCTAATTTCACTGAAAATTGTATCATGGATATGAAAATTAAAAATAAATTTACATTTCCTGCTTCTATATTGATGATAATTTGGTGCTGAAATATTTTAACGGCTAAGTTTTTCTAAAAAATTTCTTTTATTTTGAACAACCATTATTTGTGATCGGATCTTGATTTATTTTAATGGTATCGTAAATATTTTGGCGATTATTTTTACATTTCTAATTTTCTGTCAAACATTGAGAATTCAGAGATATCGGGATTCAATCCCAATAACAGAAAACAGAAAAATATTTATTAATTCTTGATATTTTATGTGAACTTAATTGTATTTGTTGTATTTTTTACATTAATTTGTATTTTTACATTATATTTTATTCAGAAAATTGGAGGAATTTAATATTTAACTCAAATGTTACATTTCCTTTATCTACACTATAAATTTTTAGCCTACGATAAATTTTTAAAGGACTATAAATTTTTACCTACGATACTTATAGATTGTTATCCATTCACAAAGAATTTAACCAGATTTTTATTTTTAAAATTTAAAATAAAATAAAAGTATCGATGATGCTTTTATTTGAAATTTAAATCCAGTGATGCAGCCATTTTGATAAGGGCGCAATATTTATGACTAGGAGACAAAATTATCAAACTTAGAGAAAGTAAAAAAATACTGAGTAAATAAAATTAACTGAATAAATAAATTTTAATCAAAGAGTGATTGAACAATGTTAGTATTAACATCAAGACAGAATTATACGTCTCCAGTAAACACGCCTGCTTTTAAATTTTTTGAAGTTACTTACAAAAATAGAATAATCTCATATGAAACATTCGATAACAGCATACGTTACTAAGCAAATAAAGTTTTAAAATGTTAGCATAACAATTTTTTAGAAGCCATTATAACATGATAAGAGAAAATGTTGTTCTCATGACTAAGAGATGGTGGGTTTTATACCTAAATCAATTAAAGACCATAGTGCTGAAAACATCTATGCACATTAAAAGTTCCGTAGGTTCCATTATTCCTTTGATGGTGCAAAAGAACAAAGAGTACCAGCTCAAATCATGACATCATCACTGACCATAGTTCTTCACTTTCAGACGACTGTCTGTGATTAATTTAGCAATAAGATACTTATATGCACTTAAAAAATAATATCTTATTGTAATTTACAAAGTGGATAGGAAGTGCGTGAAAATAATAATAATACAAGGAATTATAGTTGTTGATATTACTTTACCCGACATTAAAGATGTAACACCAAGAAGGAGTTTCCAGAAAGTGACGAAACTCGGCTAACAGAGAGAAGACAGCAACGGACAAAAAGTTATCTGTGTATTTCGAAATGATATGTATAATACAGAGTGAGAACAGTGTCGGATCAGTGGGCTGTAAAATCACTGTGGATAACAATACAACTGGGCACACAGTCAATGAGAATACTGATGGCGTTCCGATGAACGGCTTTCCATTTCCTGTCAACCATTTACCAAAGTGCATTTTCTGAAGGAGTCAGTGGCGGGATCTGAAAATAGCCACCTAAATGTGTTCGATTGGTGAGAGATCTGGTGAGCATGGTGGTCAGGGAAGCAACTGTACACTTTGCATGGCACCTTGGCTGATGCGAGCAATGTACGGTCTATCGTTATCCTGCTGTGATAAATGGCATTTGGTGCCCTCTGAAAATAGGGGAGTGTCACCGGTCGTAGCGCATCATCCACGTAATGTTGGGCTGTCATAGTGCCGTCAATACAAACTAGAGGTGACCTGGAATCGTACCATGAATCGGGGGATTCCACAATTGCTGCAGGATTTTACCTGTCTCCACGTCGACATCCCACCCATATTGCGGTGACTATCACTGAAGAAACAGACTCATCTGAAAATACGAACATGTGCCAGTCCATTGTCCACATCGCATCCACTGTAATCCGGCACCATTCCAGACGTTAGCGTCTTTGCTGAGAGGCTAATGGCAGTCTTCTTAACGAACACCATGAGTGTAGTCCACTAGCAACCAATCAACGTCAAATGGTTCTGCTCGATATGGGAGCATCCAGGGTGTCTTGCACATGCTACGGTAGTTTTGGTATATTTGCTTTTCAGGGACACCACCACCTCCTGTTGGACGCGTCGGTTTACACGTGATGACGTCACTCTGGCTGCACCGGCACTCCGCAAATGTTCCACAGTTCTTTGTTCCATTCATCTTCACCGCAGACGATGCACTATGGACGCATTCAAGTGTCTGTCAGTTACTATTTGTTGTAAGGATCAACCACCCTTTCTCAGTCCTATCACAATGCAACTCGTTTGACTCCATCGATGATGGCCTGGAATTCTCTGAAATTACAGACTTCCTTTCCGACAAGAGCAAACTTTCAACAATTATTTTCCAGTAGCAATAATGGCACGAATATTGCCCACTTTGCCAGTTCCACACCTTTCATGTCATCCAACGTCGTTTGCATAACTCGGTAAGGTGCGTCTACCCAGAAATCTGCATAATTTTCTGACCACTCATTCTTGATGTTGCATTTTCAATGTCTCTCAGTCTATGTCAACAAATAAACAGAATATACATTGTATGTGAAAACCCATTCTCATTCATAGAGCGCCAGCCCAGGAGGGGCTAAAGCCTTCTGAACAAGTTTCTTTCAGCCACCCTTGCTGACAGCCAAACATTTTCAATTTCTAGTTCCAAAGACCCTATAGTCTTCTTCAACTGTATCCATTCATCTTAGCTTGGGTCTTCCTCTTCTGCTTGAGCTGATAGATTTTTCTAAGAAAATTTCCTTGAGGTTTTATTGCCTTTCTGATTACATGTCTTATCCAATTAAGGTGACCTATTTTAATATGATGTACAACATCTAGCTCCCTGTACAATCGGTAGATTTCTATGTTGTATCTTCTGCGCCAGATACCATTTTCTTTTGTACATCCGAAAAGACTTCTTAAGATCCTGTGCACACACAGGCCCAACAGCCTCTCCTCTTTTAGTGTCAATGTCCAGGTCTCCGAAGCATAGGTCAAAACAAGACGGATAAGCATCTTATAGATCAGTAACTTTGCCCGGTTATTTTCTTGTTCAGACTTCGAAACCCTAAGTTTTTATACAGAGTGGGGAAGTTACCTGGAGGACCAGTTTTATACAGAGTGGGGAACCATAAGTTTTTATACAGAGTGGGGAAGTTAACCCCACGCTCAACCTGGAGGACCAGTCCCCAGGGGCACTGGGCATCTATTTTAGTCACCTTTTACAACACGCATAGGCTACGTTGGGATAATTCTTACTCCTCAGGTCACCCCATAGGATAAAAGCTATTCAAATTTAAATTGTTTAGTTTTAAAATCACCATTATCCAAATATCTTTTAATTCGGAAAGTGTAAAATAAGATTTTAAAGATTTCACATTATTTATAATTTACTGTAATTAATTTTACTAGCAAGATCATTTAAATATTTCTCAACTACAAATTACATTTGTGATGTTCTTCCTTTTTTTAAATTTTCTTATGGAAATCACACATATTACTGCATGAAATTTTTGTAGAAACATTATTGGCAATACCATGCGCAATTTAATTTCTTGTGACATTTTTTAGAAAAATTTTATTAAAGGCATTTTTTCTCAAGTGTAACGTTTACACATGCCGATGTGGTCTTTCTTGGAGAAATTATGGTTTATATATATCGTAATGTCCAAGAAAGGCTAATATATATGTATAGATAGATCCAGCTAGACTGAGATGACCTAATCATGTTAAACATTTCACAAATTCCATGAACATGAAAAAAAAATGCAGATCCGGTGATCTTCGGACTCTACGGTTCTGCCATAGCAAACAAATCTTTCCCACCTGCACTTCGTGCAATACTAACGAAGCCAGTCCAGAACACCTACTGAACTGCATTGGCTTTTCAAAGCGTGAACTTTTATACAGCCCTGGAGCTGTTCTCGATTCTGTGAAGGCGAAGGATGTCATAGACCTGGTCTGATTCAGACCAGGGGATAAGAAAGAAGAAGAAGACAAATTCCATTGTCCCTCCACCGTTGTGGCATGGAAGGAATAAGTAATTATTGGACCATAGTTCAAACATTAAAGTCAGTTGGCTGTGCTTATCGGTTTCAATTTATCGAAACCTATTTCAAACGGTTTCAGTTTATAGAAATAATCTTACCAAACTGAGAAGATATTGAGATAGCATATCTAGAAATAGGCAGTTGGAAACTTGTTGTAAATAAACTGACAAAATAACATTCTTACGAATGCAAATAAAACGAAGTAAATCTAAATTTCAGTTCTTATGGTCACTGACTATGTAACTATTCAAAAACAGTAACTACAAAAACTATTTATATATATATATATATATATATACATATAATTTACCACTCAATTTACCTTAATTAATCACTAAAATGTAATACATGTTGTAACGTCATTATTCTCTATATAATAATGTCTAATTACCATTATTAAATATACATGTTAGTCTAAATTATTAAACCCATTGAAAATATTACAAAAATTATAATTCAGTACAGTTATAAATAAATAATAAATTAAAATGAAATACAGGGAAAACAAAATGAAAATAAAGTATATTTATTCCTTAAAACTAAGCTGCCTTAAAGATTTTATTTTTTCACATTGAATAATAGGGGCTGTTTTTGTACAATATTTCACTTATGGTTTATTTTTTAAGAAAGAAACGAAGTCCAATTAATTTTACACATTTCATTATTTCATAGAAACTTATTTTATGGTTGGAAGAATTTTTGAGATTCTATGTTTATAATATTAATATAAATGTTAAAGACTTACATAAATTAATGTATGTTAAAAAAAAACTCATTTCACACATTATGCATTTTCAAGCAAAAGCGTCTTTATCTAATATGTAGGTAATGTTTTTATGTAAATAAAATTATGTTAATTGGTTAATGAGAAAAAAGAGTGTAAAGTTTAATTACCCGTTACATATTTAATTTAATTTAAAAAGCTTTAAATTTTCTCGGTGTAATGTACAATTTAATTTTTAGGTGAAATATTCTCTGAATACTCTTTTTATAAAACCATTAACATATTATCAAAAACTGCAGAAAAAATTTTCAATGTCTTGTAAAATTTTTCAGCTATAAATTTCATTTTCTTTCAGTTAAGATTCTTCATTTGATAAATGTTCACAAAATTAATGGCTATCTTCTTATTAATCCATGTTAATATAAAAGCAGCATTATCTTTATGTATTTTATTTTACAGTATCTAAATTTTCATAATTCATTGGCATCTTTCATTTCAATAATATAAAATTACTTTTATTATATATTTATGTTTTCAAATTTTGATTTAAATAAACGTGCATAATATTTTAATATAAATAATAATTATTTCACTTTTTTTTACATTTTGGCATTATTAAAAATAATTTTTTTATAATATGTTTTTTTTTATATCTAAAGTAAACTTTCCATTAGATCAAGCTTAAAATTTTAGCATTTTTAAAAGCATCATTTTACTTGGACGACATTGCAACCAAGCCCAGTTTAATATCTTCATAATTTAGAAATAAGGACTTCGCAGATAACCCCCAATATTTGTCCTGCCACCCTCAGAAGTATCATTTCACTTGGATAATAGCCACGATATATTTTACGTGCTCTTGCCATTATTACAGTAAACATGATGGTTCTTCGGTTGGATCAGGATTCGAACTCACTACCTTCCGATACAGAGAAAAAACGCGCAAACCAACCCGGCCACCACGTGGAGCACCTTCTATTGATACAAGTTTGAACTAAATAATTTTTTCTCTACCAAAATATCTCTCTTACTGAGAATCAATTTACTGGTAATTGCATTCACACAATTCCTTTTATTTTTATGAATTTTTAATGCGTTTACGAATTTACTAGACATCGTGTATTAAAACTCAGCTCTTTAATTAAAGTAGGAAGTAATTTGACAACAACAGAAAAAATTAAATTAAAATATTTTTAAAGTTTTTAAAATATTTATATTTATAAACTATTGTTATATCATTTTAGTTATCTTGTTTCCTTCTATAACAAAAAATACATTCTTAATTGCATTCTTTAATACTTATTTCAATAAATGTGTTTATTTTAATAATACAAGTACTGTAAGTACATAGTTATTTTTATTTGAGAAATTTTATTTCAACAGATGTCTTATCTTGCTTTAAAATTAGTTTTATTGGTTCGTTTTTAGCTTTAAGGTTGTCATTTTCTAATGAATAGTAATTTTATTAAGAAAGGTGATTTCATATGGATACTATACAATTACTAGCATCTATATCCAAGGTAAGAAGAATACACAGTGAAAAGGAAAACATGAAAACTAACCGTTAATTACCATTCGTTAAAAATTTAGATACCTGCCGATTTTACATTTAACCTATGCCAAGGTTGTCAATCAATCAATAAAGACTTAATTTCTTAATTACATTTATTTTTCCCCATAAACAAAAATTAATAATTACCAAAAATGTCCAAAAATTCTTAAGCTAAATCTGAACTAATATTAGACAACGCTTTCTTTCAAAATGTTTAAAAATCACCTTGGACATAGTTTTTGTTTGCAGGATTTTTTTATCTGATATTTCTATAATTTTCTTAAAATACTTTTAAAATGATAGAAAATTGTGCACATAATTTCGTAAGAGATTTTCACCAGCTCAGTTCTCAAAATGAAATTTTGAGACCTGAGCTGGTGCGATCAATCTTTTTATATCCAATGGCTGGGACACTTGAACGAGAATGAAAATAAATTGTGGGACTAAATATGAAATAACTGCGGAAATGTCATTAAAAATGTCAACAAATAACCGAAGATTATTGGTTCAAAAATCTTTTCACTCCATTATATCTAGAAAACTCCGCAAACACGTTGATGATATTTGTCTATATATTCGTTTTTATCACAAAGCTATCACTAGCTTCAGTAAAAACGCTAAAACGACATTAATAATAATCAAGGCAGTCACTCACGGTAAATAGGCTATTACTTCACCTCTTACTTTGTTATTTATGTACATTTTTATGAAAGCAATCTTTCCATATTTGCTTTCCATTTTACACAGAAGTTTATGGCTTGTGTTATAGCCCCGTTTCTCGCTTTTCAGAAGATATTGAAAAATAACACATAACATAAAATTATTATTACCAATTATAAAATTTATTAAATATAGAAATTACATTAACATAGGTTAAAGAATTATTTTCAGTTAGAGAAGGTACCAAACGCATAAAAACGTTTCTCTTATATATTAAACTTAGCCCATACATCTGGCTTTGACACATCGATGCGCACATTGTTACGGCCGCTTGCTGTTGTCAGCATATGAATATCCTGAAATGTAAATTGTCTTCCGAGAGGACTTCTCATATAAAGCACCGCATTCATAAATCACAAGGGAGGAAACCAGGAAAATTCCCAAGCAGCAATTTTAACAGACACGCATGCAAAAATATAATATCCATCTCTCATTATTAACTGTAATTTTGACCAGCATTCTTTGTGAAGAAATGAGATTATTATAAGCTTATTCCATTAATTCAATAGCATAAATTGCTTAATAAATAGTTTAAAAACAGGAAGAGTTTTCTCGTTTTGTACGGCGTATTCAGAATAGAATACATTTTAGTAAATCTTAAAAAGGTAAAACTACATTGAATCAATAAGAATGTCTCTGAAACAAAATTCACTCATAACTCATTAAAACTTTAATTTTTTCGTGGAAAATATGCAAGCATAATCAAAATAATATCTATCTTTTATACTGACATAAAAGTATTTTTAAAGCATACTTCTTTAAAATACCTGTACACCCTTAAAAATGTAATTCAATTGTTTCTGCAACGAAAAAAGTATAATTATACAGTCTCCTTCAATTCTCCTTACCTTCTGATATTATTAACTGTTTGTTGAGATTATTAGCCGAGAGCATTACATCTCATTTATTATCTGTGCAGTTTGCAATACGTCACAGTCACGTGAGTCATTGAAACCACATATGCTAGAGAAATTATGTTGGACACATTGGTGTCTCCAATCCATGTATAATGCACTAAAATAGAGAAATGGACTCGCGCGTCATTTATAATGATTTCTATAATAAATCATTAATCCCTGAGTTCTATTATAAATCGATGTCTAGCTGTTCTAATATCTCGATCAGTTACATTAACAGTTGATATATTTGAATTACATATAAATATCTTTGTTTATTTGTTTGTTTGTCGCTCAACGGTCATTTTTCATAAATATCTTAGCTAAATATATATAAAATTATTATTAATAGAAATTAATATGTTTTTTCTATAGTTAGAGTATTATTACGTATGAAATATATCTTATTTTTAATATTATTTTATTTTGATATTGTATGTTAAGTGTTATGTATTATACGAAATACATATGTCATAATATATTAATAATAATATATTTTTAATAATATATATATGTTAATAAAAATATTCACATCCAAGATATCTTTTAAAAGATTATAATTCATTTAAGAAATTCCGACATTTCAAATTATTGAAAATGCAAATGTATTATTATACAAAATAAATAATAATCATTATCATAAGTCATATAATATCATTATTATAAGAATACAATATCAAGAAAATATAATATCATTATCATAAGAATACCTTATGGAAATTATACCTTAAAAACACAAAAGTGGAACTTTCCCGGTCAGGCTACTATTCTTAATATAATCGAGAGTATCGGTAGAAAATCTAGAACTTTTTAATAATTAAAATGAAGTACATAAAAATTATTCAGTAAGGTTATTATATTTTCATAAAACAATGAAGATACATATGAATTTTATGGTACTTCTAATTTTTTTCTACGGTGTGAAAGTACCCAAAAACGGTATCTTTTCCTCCATTTCAATAGCTTTTATTTAGTAACTATCGTCTATGTATGTTATTCATTGTAGAGAATGTCTTTTTCCAGTTTGAGTGTTTGTTTGTTTTTTTCTTTTTCGTTTCGATGTACCATTTCAGAAAAAGAGGAATTAGGTTATAATACTTGGACTCAAAGATTACATTATATAACACCTTATTACTTTTCATTTGAGGATTTCGGAAAAACATCCCTTATACAAAAGGAAAATGTCTAGCATTGGTGACCAAGACTGAATGAGCATCAGCAAACTTCCTTATTCCTAACCCTGAGTTTCGCTCAACTATTTTCATGTAAGCTGTCGCGTGGGAGTCTTCGTAATTAAGAAGCAAGCAGAATACCATAAAATACCTGCTAATTTTAGAGGCATAGTTTGACTTGAAAGACATTGCCACCAAGACTTATTTAACATGCTACAGGCACCTTTAGTAATCATTGCGGATCTTCAATTTAATCTCGGTGTGAACTCATTATCTTATGACAATAAAAACAATGCTCCAACTAACCAGGCTAACGTGGTCTCTATGAAAAGGGTTGTAACTGCAATAACTTGTTATGGATGTCCGTACCTGACGTGAAATTGAGAGCCAGTAGCGAAATTCCATGCGAGAAACTGCATCGAAGAGTACAATAAAACTTTTTTTATCAGTCTTTTTTATCATTTATATTGTTCATTTAAATTCATTTTCATTATTTGAAACAACTTCATTATTTTAATTAAGAATTATTGTGCTCTATATACCAGAGATATTTATATAGAAATATACCAGAGATATTTTGTAGAGTTTTTAATGCATAAGTTGTTGTTGTTGCTTATTCCTATTGGCTTATACATAAACTAAACCAAGTCCAAGAGACCATGTCACACAGATCGCGTTGATCAAAACAACACCCCCATCATTCAACAATCGCCTCACAGAGGAAAGAATACAGTCGAAGATACGAGAGAGAAAAGCGATGGCAGAACAGCGGCAAGGTACATAAATCTTCTCATTTCCATTGAGCATGAGACTCTTTATGTGACCAGACCTAAGTTTAGCTAGAGTAGTCTGCGCAAGTTTTGGGCAGAAGTACTGCAAGAGCTATTCAGGGGGCTAAACAGCAAACCAGGCATAATCAGGATTAGTTCTCCAGGTGGTGTTTACTTGGCCATAAACAGGGAGTGGATCTAAAAAATACTCAGTTCGGTAGAAGAGGCAGAGGATAGTTTGCTACCTACACTAGCAAGCTGGTCAGAAACTTTGTTTCCGTAAACTCCGCCATGCGAGGGAATCCATTGTAAACCTTAATGTACATAGAATTCACAAATAATATTGTCATATACTTTTTAAATCATAGTTACTGAAACTAATACACAATGAATTCATAATTTCACATTAATGTTTTCTTTTCAGCTGCCGTACTGGTTCGAGGGGTTCCAATACTTCTCCATGTTCTTGGCGTACTTCAACAGCGCCCTCAACCCCATTATCTACGGAGGATTCAACAACAACTTCAGGCAAGGTCTCTGCAATGTTCTCAAGTGTTCGTACGCCAAACCGCTCAGAAGGCCCCGTGAGTATATTTCACGCGCATCTTGGCGCTCATCAATCAGATAGCTTGCGTTAGTCCACCTCAGCCTTCCGGTTAGAACAATTGACTTCTTACCAATCCATTTTCTTCTTTTTCATTTGTTTAAATCTTAGATATTTATTTCTTTTTATCAAAGGTATTAGTTTATGATTATGTAATCGTTAAACTTAAAAGCTTGTTTTATAATATCTACAGAAACCAATGGACTATTTATGCTAAATACTTTGATTAAAATTATAATTCGATAAACGGATCTTCAACTATTTCGATATTTGTTATCAATGTCTTCTTCCTTGAAAAACTTGAATTCAGCCCACTATCTATAAACAGCATGCCCGGTAAGAATTATACACGGTGGATATTGAAAAGAAAGCTTACAACACAGCTTTCGGTGGTTTGGCTATCCTTTGCAAATGTTAAGGCAATAAATAATTCACCATGTTCTAGTGACAGGCACGCACTTCTCAAAGCGATAAGTTCAAGTTTGATTTTAGCCATTATTGAACAACAAGATGTGTATGTTGTGCTTCTGTTTTCTGCATACACGTCTTTTCAAAAGGGTACTCGGGGATTTCCTAATACCCTTCTTCGTTATATGTTACATACGATCCATTGCCTATAAAAATTCCTCTGAGAAAGAAAACACCCAATCATCGTTTGAAAAGCTCTTCAACAGCTTCCATCTGCTAGGCTGTCCCTATGGCATTACAAAAGTTATGCTTATCTGTACTAAAGTCTTTATTATTAAAAAAGAAACTTTTGTTGAAAGAAATTATCATTTTTTATCTAGTTATCAGGAAACATACGCGTTTATATATATAAACTTAACAATTGCAGAGCAAGCACTTTATTACCAACATTTTATAGATTAGGTTGAATTCTAAGATGAACTGAATTAGAAATATGCATTGTAGACCTTTTTATATAACACATATTTCATGGGAAATTACAGAGAGATACATTTTAACAATAAATAAAAGAAAAGCACGTTATTTATTTTTTTAAAACCGGAAAATTACATAGCACTCCTCCTGACAGATGTGCTTACAGAAGCCAGAAGAGCACCATCTACCTTTCTCAGTTCAGCAGTGTTCTGTATTCTAAAGTAGTATCTATCTTCCGCTGTTCAGAAGTTTTCTATATTCTAGAATAGTATCTGTCTTCTGCTGTTCAACAGTGTTCTATATTGTAGAGCATCATCTGTCTTTTGCTGTTCAACAGTATTCTGCGTTCTAGAGCAGCATCTATCTTCCGCTGTTCAACAGTGGTCTGTGTTCTAGAGCAGCATCTACCTACCGCTGTTCAAGCAAGTATAAACTCTTCAGAGCGCTGAAGTGTCCTATCACAAGAACACCCTTGCAGAAACATTTTGATATCGCCTAGTAGATTGTTTAACAGAATGAGGCTGATGTATACCGCGTGCATTGTCTTCATAGATAGTGAGTCATATTTGTGTGTCGCAATGGAGAAAACCTGGAAAATCTCCAATGATCTCTTTCAATCGACATGTTTGCATATCCATCTGCCGTTGTTCAATAGCGGCTGGGATTTAAAAAAAATCCGGGATCATTCATTCTGTATTCTACCACAACTTTTCTCTGATAAACTATGTCCTACACCAAGGCAAAGCTAAATCCCTTACAAAAATATAGTAAATTTTTTTTCATTTTAAAATTATTTTTTATTTTTCAATTTTTTTCAATTCAATTCAATTGGGTTTTTTAATTCAATTGGGTTTTTTAATTCAATTGGGTAAAGTACAATAGACAATTCACTATCCACCCATCAGCTAAAAATATGATTTCATTTTCCATTGGCACCTGACACCATAGTTAATCTTTCAATATTAATTCTTTAAAATGCTTAATATTCTTCATCAATAATTCCTTAATCCATTCGTAAGATAACTATAGAGTTCTTGTAAATAACTTCTTGGTTACTCTGGCATGTTGTCACACACGAAGAAAGCTACCTTAGTTTCTTACTACTTAATTTGAATCCTAATGAGACTCCTCACATAAACAAAGTTGCCGGATTCTTAGAAGATCTTATTGCTTACGAATAAGATGTTGCAGATATTAAAGTATTCAAAAGAGTTATCATCCATTCTGTTTTGGAATATAAACTCATCGTTTGAAATTTACTTACAAATGCTCAAAATTTGGGAATGCTAACTCAGCTTGGCGTTTAAAAATAAATTTCATCTTTCATTTTTTAAAATTCAAGTGCAATTTGCATGAACTGTATTTTTTGAATTTGCCAACCTTATTAAAAGATAAGGAAATTTCCAGACTCTTCATTCATAAAACATTTTTCGTGTCCTATCTATTCTGCTTTTCCTTTGCCTTCTCGTTTCTTATCCTCAACTTTTTCCACCGTTTTCTCTTCACTTATTCTTTCTAATAAATCTTTTAGTTCATTCTTAGTAAAATTTTCTCTAACAAACATTAATTTTTTTATTTGCACTATTTTAAAATTATTAAGAAGTTTAGAATCATCCCACCTTACTCTTCAGAGATTTTTATTAGCTCTTTTCTTATCTCGGGTTAAAAAAAAAAAAGGACTTCTTATTTAAGTATTTTTATCTCAAAAGAAATGCATCAAAAATAAACTTTTAAACAATTAATAAAGAAATTTTTTCAATTAAGTTAATTCATTTAGGTTTTTACTCCAGTTATATAAACCAAATTCATTTTTATGTGAAATGTTTTTAAATCAAAGCATATACTATTTTCATTATGATGTGGAAAAATCAGTATCCTTGATTTCAATTAATTTTAAAATTAGAAAATATATGTCTTCTCACTAATATTGATTGTATACTGTACAAAAAAATTTCTTATTTTATGGCACACCTAAGCAAAGTACGATAATGTAAAGATTTTTTTTAAATAATTGCTAACTATTTCCAGCTTTATCGGGAATATTTTATTTATTCTAAAAAAATGCATAAATTTTGCACACTTTTTTTCATATTTTAGCCCTCTAAATGTAAACTTCTTGAGTTCAGAACAAAGTCTGCCTTAGAATATTTAGATATTGTTTGGTTCTAAAGGATATTGTGATTTTTAATAATGCTTCGTCACTGTTTGATTTAATATCGATGATTAGGTTTCAAATACCATCTTATTGAACAGAATGACGAAGAGCAAATGGTATATTATGACAAAGATGATAGAATTGGTTGTTAATTAATATGAACATTTGGTTAAAATGATACTCTTTTCCATTCGTATCAGTACTACATACTAAATCATTTCCTCGCAACGTTTAACAGCGATTCGCTATCTGACTCGTTATTTTATGTAAAAAAAATGGGTATTTCTTATTTTTATCACCCTATTAGAGTTAATACTTGGAGTGGATTCATTCTTTGCTATGCTGTACAGGATTCAAATGCATAAATATAATGGAAAAGCAACACATGAAGTATTTTATTATCAATATAGTGAGGGAGAATCTTTGAAAGATAAAAGCACTTGAACCCTTCATGAAATGGATACTTACAAGTTCTGTTTGTATATTGAAAGTAAAAGTGGTATATTGTACTATTCTCCTTCTGAAGAAACTGCTCGCTCTGATTTCTAACAGGACATGGGATGAGCACAACAGGATCTCATTTGCTCTTCCAAGAAGGAGAACAATAATTCTATGATGTTTAATTCCAGTAACTGGACAGCCTATATAGGACAGTACGAGGGTCACTCTGAAATTTTTGAGATTCAACTAGGTTTTTAAAGTTATACTGACAAAATTTTAGGTGTTTTCAAAGTAGTCTCCTCTAGCATCAATGCACTTTTGTAGACGAATTTTCCACAGATTAAATGCCTCAAGCCATTCATTTCTTCGAATAGATGAAAAAAATGCATTTATAGCCACATCAATCTCTTCTTCTGAATGAAAACGACGTCTACGTAAGTTCTTTTTTAGATTAAAGAATACCCAAAAGTCGCACATAGCTAGATCAGGTGAATACGGCGGATGTTCGATCACTTTAATTTGTTTTTGTTTAAGAAACTCAACTGTTAATCCGGCTATATGTGAAGATGCATTGGAATGGTGAAGCATTAGTCCCCTAACACTCAGCTCTTGTAGAATTTCTGGAAGACATTGAGTGGTATACCAGTTTGCTGTTACTGTCTTCTGTCCTTCCAACTTGATGGCTTTGACCAATCCCGTACTTCTGAAGAAAATGGCATACATCACTTTTTTCAGTGCGCGTTGTTTTTTCACCATTGTCGGCGTGGGATCATCTTCAAAGACCCATACTTTGCTTTCTTGACGTGTTGGAACGTCAAAAAACGGTATGTACGTTTCATTACCTGATACAATTTCAGAAATGATGCGGTGGCCACCATCATTCAGCATATTAAGAGTTTCTTTACTGATTCTGAAACACTCCTCTTTTTGATGCTCAGGTAGATTATGGGGAACCCAACGGCAAACTACTTTTTTCATATGTAATTCTTCATGAATGATTTTGAGTATGACTGTGGATCCAATGTTAAGTTCCTTCTGTTTCATTTGATAGGTACAGCGATTATCATCCATTAACATTTTTCGTATGGCAGACACATTATCCGGGATTACTGCCGACGGTGGCCTTCCTGTGTGTTCTTCATCCTGAAGAAAATTGCGACCTCTTCTAAATTCTCTAAACCATCTGAATACAGTAGCACGAGCTGAAGATTCATCAGCAAATGCTAATTGCAACCGTTGAACGCATTCTTCTTGATTTAATCCTGCTTTGAAATAGTAGAAAATCATAGCGCGAAAATGTTCTCGCGTCAACTCCATTTTCTCTTCTGTTTAAAATATATTCCACGCTAAACAAGTTGAAGTAAGTCAGTAAAAAATCTTCTTCTGTGTTAAAACACTTAGTACTTTAAAACTAAACCGTTATTTTTATTTTGTAAATTCTCGTCTGCGCGTATCTCAAAAATTACAGAGTAACGCTCGTATATTGTACTATTCTCCTTCTGAAGAAACTGCTCGCTCTGATTTCTAGAAGGTCACAGGATGAGCACAACAGGATCTCATTTGCTCTTCCAAGAAGGACCACAAGGATTCTATGATGTTTACTTGCAGTAATTGGACAGCCTATAGAAAATATGAATCTGAATCCTCATATTTCCAAGTCCATAATTGAACAGTTTAACTATGTGATTCAGGGAATATCATCTTGATAAATGGTATCACCATATGAAGCAATATGCCGTAGTATGTAAGTGGCCTGTTAAAAGAGTGATATAATTAACGCCGTCATTGTAAAGTAACAAAGGATACCTCCAAACCACAAGATAAGACTCCAAACCATTGCGGATGTCCCTTATATTTTACTCTGGGAAAGAAAGCTGGGTTGTAGGCATCTTCTGTGGTTTTGAATGATATTTTTACAGATTTTTGTTATCGAAATTACTTATTGCCCACCTGTTCTAGTGATCAGCGTGTCTGACTGTATATAGGGATGTCCTGGGTTTGAATCCCTATACGGGCATAGATTTACTTTCTATCTCTCTCTCCTGTCTTTGTCCTTTCTTTGTATGAATAGATTGTGAATGGTTGCCTAATTTATTTACGGGTATCTATGACATATGTGTACTGAAGAAGTCGGACTCTCCACCAAATTACGGTTCAGTCGAAAAGTTGAGCAGCGCACCCAATAGTGACAAAAGACAACATATAAATAATTTCTACTTCTTATTTTTCATTTTTATTATATTATTTATGTGTTTCTCGCTTTTAATATTTCTAAAAAATTTCTCTGATAATTCTTCTATTTTTACCCTGTGAATGATATTTTATTCTGATTACTTTCAATTTTTTATAAAATCTTATTTTAGCGATATTTCATTCTCAGTATTTTATGTAAAATAAGTATTTAAATCAAATTGCTTAGTTAATCAAATCTACTTTTTTTCCTTTTATATTATTTTAATTTTTTAATTTTTGATTTAGTCACAAGCAATTTTTTTTAATTTTGTAGCTTTTATTTAAAAATCATTTTTTAATTAAAGGAAATGCATCGCTTTCTAACGAGACTTTGAAAGTCGAGTTAATTATGAATGAATATACTAATTAGTCTTTTATGAAATGTAAAAATAGAAGATTGCATTTAATTGAGTTTATGACATAGCACTTTCTTTTTTTTAAATTTCTGACTGAAAAAAATGAACACTTTGGAAAACCTTTTTTATAAAATTAAAACCTTAAGTATGATATTAAATGTGTTCATTAAACACAGAAGTTTAAGTTTCTACAAAGAAAATTTAATAATTTTATTCAAACTAATTGCTCAATTTAATAAGTTTTTATTAAAACCCATAAAAAGCTTCAAAGCATTTTTGATTTTGATGATACTTTTACTTTTTATAAAACTTTCTGTGACGATTCATTTTATTGAAGTAATTAATTTATATGAAACCTTTCTTTATAAAATTATTTTTCCTGGTATTTTTAATTACTTAAGAAGTTATTCTCAAGACATATAGATAAGATTTGATTTAGTTTTGTTTTAATGTTGAAAAGGGAATTTATAAGTATGAGAGAAATAGTTAATATTGTATATTTTAAATTAAGTGTGTGTGTGTGTGAAAAATGTTATGTTTTGTTTTAAAACTTTATAGCAATCTGAAAAAACCTGGTATGTAATTATAAAATTTTGTTATAAATTTAAAAAAGCATATTTTTTCATAATACAACTGCATTTTTTAATTATTCTCAAGTTTAATTTCTTAGATACACACAACGAAATTTAATGATAAATAATTAAGTGACTAGACTTCTATATAAATACTATTTATTTACAATATTTTGTATAAGTTGGCTAACTTTTAAAAATGATCTATTATTGAAGAAATTTGCCAGAACTTTTGAGAATGGAAGATATTCTTCGCAGTTATTTAGTAAAACCAATCAAGAAAAATAATGGTGCAAAACATTGCTAAATAGAGCAATGACAAACTCATTCCGAAAATAAAGTTAATTATTTAGAATACAAACAAATTGCTTTCACATAGCGTCTGAATCACATAGGAATATCTGTTTTAGTTTACGTTTCTACCTTCAATGCAAAGCAAAAGAATAAATTCGACCGAGACTTAGAATTAAAAAAGCGGTCATTAGAAACCCCTACTCCCGATATGGGATTCAAACCCATAAATAATGGCGAGTGGAGATACATTTGTACTGGCTGCAAGAAAGCTTTTTATTTATGAAATGTGATTTAATTTAATCCTATTTAAACCTTAATTTCGTAATTTGTGGTAGCAGGGGACTAGTAGTTAAAACCATTCTCGCTAACGGAAGTCAATGAGATCTATACCGAACCCCGATGAAGATCCACCGTGTTCGAAATAGAGGTTGGAGCACATAAAGTAAGACACGTAAGAAGGTCGTTGTAGCAATGTCTTCCATGTGAAATGATGCCTCTGAGAATGGCAGGCAAGTTTGAAAGTCTTCTGATTAATACCGCCTTCCAAATTACGAGTATCCACTCACTTTAAGATGGCTTACCTCTGGATGCCACACTGAATAAGATGTCATCAATCCCGTCCTTTATAGTGCAAAAGGTAAAAAACTCCTAGTGTATGGGCGTTAAAGGAAAAAAAGTTTCCTTATTATTATATTTTAAAAACGAGAGTTTGTTGTTAGTTGAATTTGTTGAACTAGTAAGCAGAAATACAAAAGATACTTTTCTACTTTGAGTAAGTTTCATTTGTATGTGTTGGTGATTAGGAGTTTTCAATCTTTTCCTCATTCCATTATTAAAGGTTTGATTCCTTACGGTTTGATTTGATTAAGGTTTGATCTATCAACAGCTTTCGGTAACTTAAATGAATTCAAAGTGAAATCAACTTTTACCTTGACGTTCTATTTTCCTTGTATTGAAACCAGTCATTACACTAATGTAATTGTCACCACCTGTAACACAAATAATCACAGAAGGGCATTGGAAACACAGTGAAAAGTTGTGGGAGGGAAGCAGAAAACATTGCAATCATTGGCAATTGCTGAAACGGAACTGTACATCTGACTTTCGAAATCCAAAATCAACGATATCCAAAATCCGGACCATCCAAAATCAACGATATGACATATCATTGCATAGTAATTTGAGCAAATGATGAATCCAGAGATATATTTCTGTGGCTCTAACTGGTTATCAGAATGTTTTATTCCTTTTTATTTCTTATGTCGATTATAAATTATATCAGGTAACTTATGTCAGGTGCTCCTATCATTAAAAATTAAATAGTTTTTATGAAATGTACGGATCTTTTGTAATGGTTAAGGACGCTTTAGTCTTATGATGCTAAGCTAACCGGACCCATCTCGCCGAAATAGTAAGTAGTTTAGCTTTCAGCTTGGAAGTTCATAGGTTCGATTCCCAATTTAAACATGAATGTTTTCAATGGTTTGAGTATCCAGTGTAAAATATAGGTCAAGATTGAATTAGCCCTTCCGAGCAAAATGTGACAAACACAAGTAAAATCAAAATCAGTCTCTTAGAGGGGAATGATAAAATTGTATTTTAACGAAAATGTAAAAACAGTGCTAAAAAATTTGCAAGGATTAACACAACGTTTGATTGTGGATGTTGTAACTATGACTTCTGAAAATATGGCAATAAATTCCTATGAATTCTGCTGTCTTGTTTACCATATTTTCATTAATACACTACTGGCCATTAAAATTGCTACACCAGGAAAGCGGCACACCACACACGTGAAATTTGCATGACAGGTAGAACTTGCTGTGATATGCAAATGATTAAATTTTCAGCGCATTCATACAAAGCAGGCGACAGTAGCGACATCTACAATGTGTATAAAACCAAAGATTTGACAGCAGTTTTCTCATACTCAATTTCCGTTTCAACGTTGTTTTCGGCAAAGAAAGTTGTTGTAATGCCTCGTGTAAGAAGAATAAATGACTATCAGCACGTGTCTGACTTTGATCGAGGAAGGATTATAGCCTACCGGGATTGCGGTTTATCATACCGAAATATTGCTGTTCGCGTCGGTCGAGAACCCATGACTGTTAGCAGAATATGGAATCGATGGGTTCAGGACAATCATACGGAACGTCATGCAGGATCTCAGCGACCCCCCATCACTAACAGCAGAGAAGACAGACATCTTATCGGCATGGTCACAAGGATCGTACAGCCACGTCACGAACCCTGAGTCGAGAAATGGGGTCATTTGCAAGGCAACAAGTTTCTGCTCGAACAGTTCGACGACGTTTGCAGCAGCATGGATTGTCTGCACGGCTACCATTGACGCTGCGTCACAGACAGGAGCTGCCTTCAATGGTGTGATCAGCGACGAACCTGGACGCGGGAATGGCATCACGTCATCTTTACAGATGAATCTCGGTTCTGTATACAAGACCAAGATGGCCGCATCCATGTTTGGAGGCATCGTGGAGAACGCGCATTGCCAACTTGCATTGGACATCGCAATACCGGCCCATCTGCTGGAGTGATGGTATGGGATGCCATTGGATACACGTCTCGATCACCTCTTGTTCGCATTACCGGCACTTTGAACAGCAACCGTTACATTTCCGATGTGTTAAAGCCCGTGGCTCTGCCCTATCTTGGAGGCCTCCTTAATGCTTTGTTTCAACAGGATAATGCACGACCGCATGTTGCCCGTACTGTTCTGAACTTCCTTGATACAGAACAGGTTCGACTGTTACCTGGCCAGCACTTTCTCCTAATCTGTCACCAATTGAGAACGTGTGGTCAATGATTGCCGAGCGATTGGCACGCCATCACTCACCATCCACTATTGTCGATGAACTGTGGCATAGTGTTGAAGCTGCATGGACTGAGATCCCCGTACATGCCATACAATCTCTGTTTGACTCCATGCCTAGGCGGATAAATGCTGTTATTGCAGCCAAAGGTACTGATTTCTCACGATCTATACATTCTAATTTCCTGTAAATCTAATCACTTATCCTTTCCACTATAATGTATGTGTCCAATAAATATCGCTCTGTTATTTGCATTCCTTCTTGGTGTAGCAATTTTAATGGCTAGAAGTGTAGTTTATTTATGTCATGATGTTAAAATAACATCGTTTTCGATAATTTTTCGCATTGAACTTTTCACTAAGTTTGTGAAAAGTTCTCAATGATGAAATATGTCAATAATATTACAATATTCAATAATGAAATAATAAAATATATTTATTTTTAAAATTCATGTCATGCAATAAAATACTAAACATTGAAAGCTGTAACAAGGAGTGTAATAACTGCAACAATTGCATTGCTGTTTTACAAGTTTTGTCGAACGATAAAGATTTCATAAAAAATACGTTAAGCCATTATAATTTAATAAAAATAATTATTTTTACTAAATTTACTACGAAATTTATTCAAATTTGCAAGTTTAGTAGCAATTTTCCAATAAAGTTGAAAACATTTCTTTTGATATTTTTAGAATAAATGCTCATAACTTTTTTTAATCTGAAATGATTTCGAATGAAAAATCTTTTAATAGGATTGATTTTCTAGATCTTAATGGAGAAGCGACTTTTCTCAAAACGGATATATCTCTTCTATTATCTCTCCTTTTCAATATTCTATTTTCAAAAATATTTTCATTCTTAGAAGACTCATTTCAAGATTCTCTCTTTAATTTACTGAAATGATGATTATAACATCCAATTTTGAAACTTTTTTAATGAAAAAACCTATTTTGAAAAGCATTAAGTAAAAGAATTTAAATTGTATTTATAAAATATCCAGAGACAATTTTTGCTTATTTTAGATAAATATTTACTGTTTCCTTATACTTATTTTAAATTCTATGCATGCCGTTTACTTTTGAAAGTTTTATAATGTTAAAAAAATATTTATTTCTTCATACATTTTTTTACAATAAATGTTAAAAGGCTCAAACTTTAAGTTTCGTTTTTGAAAATTGGTAAGTTAATGGTTTAAAACATTATTAACATTGCCAAATGCGCTAGCTGTTAAAGGTTTCAAGTATTTTGAAATATTTTCCAAATAATATTAGTTTCTAACATTGATTGCATTGATATTATTCTACATGTGCCATATACAAATTTGATTTAAAATTAAAAAAGTATTAAAAATAATCTGAAAAATGTTTCTAATTTAATGTAAAAAAAATTAAATCATCCTTGCTGATTTAAACTAACCATAAAGTTGGAGTTTTTTTTTTTCTTTGTCTTGTCTTTTTTATTTTGCTTTTTCTTCAGTTCTATTTTCAACACGTTAAATTTCGGAAGCAACATCTCTAAATATTTGAAAATTTGAAAACTAATTATTAAGAGCAATAGGTAACTTTCATGATTTAGAGAACCTTTACAAATGGAAAAAATTATGATTAAAAAATACATATTTGTTACTAGCAAAAATCATGAACGTATTTTTTCTCATCGTCGACGACACTCAGTATGAATTTCGCCTTGTTTGCTGCCGCTCAAAGAATGCGATTTGAAGGCAGAAGGCAAGTTCGTCGACATGTCTGATGTACGACTCCATCTCAGTACGATGCGACGTGGATGAAACTTCATCTGACCTCATGGATACCTTAAGCCCATGAAAATTATAATAAAGTGACATAATTATGATCTCAACTGGAATGAAAGAAACAACCACTTTATGGCTAATAAATTTCAATATTAAAAGTTTTAAGAACTTACATTCCAGATGGAAAAAAAATATTGCAGCCAATAAGTTTTTTAAAAAATTTTTGAATATTAAAAGTTTTATAAAATAAAATTAACTTTTTCAATAGCGTAACAACTTATTACAGGTCTTAGCTGCCTCTACAGAACGCATTTTCCAGCCCAGTCTGTCCAGAGCGACGCTTTGCCAGTTCCTCGCTTTCAGTATCTTGAGGTCATTTTCAGTGTCAACGAATCATCTTGGGCACAGGATTCTTCGGGGTTCTTAAACGTTGATATTCTAGTGGGGTTTTTTTTTTCCCGTCTTCTCTAGATATGGCCAAGGCATATTAGCCTGTTACTTCTGATAACCCTGGTAATCTGGGGCTGGTTATACAGCCTATACAATTCAAAATTATATTTGGTTCGCCAGCAATTCTGTTCCTATACAGGCCCATAGATAGTTCTTAAAGGATTAGTAACAACAACGAAATAATATACCTTTTACTCAGCACGCCTTTTCCAGCCCAGTCTGTCCAGAGTGACGTTTTGCCAGTTCATTATCTTGAGGTCATTTTCAGTGTCAACGAGCCATCTTGTTGGTGGTCTTCCTCGGGCACGGGATCTTTCGTGGTTCCAGCGGGATTTAGCATTCTTTATAGGTTTCGTAACAAGAGTTTTTTTACGAGGTAGGGCAGTTAACCCTACTCCCAACCCTATTTTAGTCGCCTCTTACGACATGCATTGGAGTAAAGTGAGACTATTCTTCCCCCTTGGTTACCACATGGTCACCGTTAGGGCAGCCCAATCACCACTCGGGGTAAAATAGTGTACACAAGGTATAACTTTGTGTCAGAATTGTGTAAATGACTCAAAAAACTTTTTACATGGTTATTACTAGAAAATTATTTTCGAACTACGCTGGAGACTCCTATTTATTGCTTAAAATGAGAAACAAGTTCCTATTATTATGAATTTTACATAACCACATCATTGGAACACATTCTATTTCATCAAGCCTTAATACCAAATTATGCATTTGTCTTTGTGTGGTTCCCGCAGTAGCCTGGCATCGTTGTTCTTCTATCCGAAAAGTAGCAGGTAGAGTGATCAGATCAAAGACCATCGTGCTGAGAGGGCCTATATACATTAAGTGTTCCGTAGACTTCATAATCCCGTTCGTGATGTGGAGGATAGAGGAGGTTTTACTTTAAGGTATCAACATTGTTACTTGACAGAATTTAAAATTATAAAGTGGGAGAAAATGTTTAGAAGTCTAATATTTTCATCCGCTTCTATTAAGAGCAGAATTAGGCGTAATAATGACTGGGACATTCCTTACATTTCCAGTCAATTCCTGCATTAGCATATTTAGAATAAGTTTGAAATCAACCTAAGCTGTCTAGCAATAACATCGAACTCGTTGATTAATTGGTAAGTTCATTTCAAGAATTACTGCGGAAGAACTTCAGTAATTTAATAGACCCAATCGAATATCAGCACATCCAGATAGCAAGAGTGGTCTAAGAAAAATCCTAATTAACCTCATTTTTCCTATAATTTAGGAATAATATATCTTTTCACTTAATTTGCAATTATTATATATAACACAAATTATTCGGATAAGGAGTTATTACCATAGGCCAAAAAGTGACGAATTATTTTTTTTCTATAAATATTTTTCGAAATTTTATTTACATCGTTTTACAAAATCACAATTAATTGAGTTAGCTCTTATATTAATTTATTAAGAGAATAAAGATTTTTTATAAAATTCTTACTCTGTTTGTCTACCAAATGTTTGTCTCGCATTGAATTGAGATCGGATGTATGGAAAGGAATAAAACTAGTACCAGGATATAGGTCTGTAGTTAACTTAAATCATAGACTACGCTTCATTTTCTAACTTTGATTACCGAGGTGGTAATTAATTTAAATGGTCTCATTACCTCTAATTTGAATTTACTATAAATTTATTTGTACCTCAACGTAATGATTTTAAATGATGTAATACTGTTCTGGAACTCTGCCCACTTCAAGAACGAAGTCGTGTGGCTCGTTTTCGTCATTTAAAAATGTCATCTATGCGTAATCATTTGAAACGGAGAAAAAAAATATGTGTGGCATCATAATGCTTTTCTCTACACTCCCACTGTACAATTTTAAAAAAAATAATAACTATGTTCTTTATTTTTTTTTCAATTAGAGAATCGTATTGTTCGCAGCAGTGAACGTGTTTACGCTTTTTCCAATATTCCACTGATAAGAAATGCATTGAAACGCGGTTGAAAGGAGGCTTGATTTCTTTTTTGAATATTTTGTAACTTTGCAATTAAAGGAAATTTTGAAGCGCGTTCCATACTGCCATATTACATTCCACATCTTTTTACTGATCTATATGAGAGACTTGATTTCATAGGGCAAAAACCGAGTTACCAATATAAAATAAATAAATAGTAAAAATTGTTTAAAAAAATAGCACGCATTCATTAATTTTACTTAATTGATATTTTTCCTGGAAAGCTAGATAATTGTTTTCCACTAGAAACAACGCCTGCTAAAGCTAGCGTGATTCTTTCTCGTATTTATAAATTTGCGTGCAGGGAATATGTATAATATATTTATGCGTATGTATATATTGTGCGACTTTAACATTTTTCCATTTCTCTAGACTACAAAAGAAGATATATTAAAAAATATGAATATAATAATTTCTTGATATGTATCTCTTCTTTAAAAGACTTTTATTTTGTAATAAATTTTAACTGCTCAATTGTTGAATACACTTTATACAATGCTCATGTTATGCATTTCTTGAGTAAAGTACGATCTATTCTTCTTAATTTTTTTTAATGTTCAATATTTACCTGTCAACATTGAATATTAAAGTCATTTATTTATTCACCTACGTCTGTAAGCAACAGCAGAATTGATATACATACTAAAATTATTATTTTTATATTTCATATAAAATTTTTAACAGAAAGTGTGATAGGTAAGAAGCCTTATAATGTTAAAATATAGCACTTTTTTAAAGATTTTTTGGAACAATGTTGTTTTAAACTGCATTTAAAATTCATGCACAATACACAGTATTCGAAAAATCCATGCATGAATTTATATTGATGATTATAACGAAAGAGAGATTTTCCTTACTTAAGAAATATGTGTTTATGTGCAATGAAACAAATAAGATATAACATCTTATCCTCAAAAATAAAGTTTAAAATACATAAAACTTAAGATGCTAAGTGAAAATTGCTCTAAAGAAAGCAAAAAATTATTATTGTCCGATATGTTATTTCTTGTGCGCTGATTTTAAATTAAAATATAATTTGAAAAATAATGAAGGAATAATAAAAAGAATCATAATTTTACACTTCGATGCATATAATATATTTGCAAATCAGATTCTCTTTTATTAATAATTTATTTTTCTATTCCACAGTTTCAATAATTGAAATTCATTGCACGAAAGCAAAAATAAAAACTTTCTCACATTTCCTTAAAAAAAATTAAGAAATCATTTAATTGAATGTGGAATGTTATTTGAAAAACTTTTACGATTGAAAATATTGATTTGAATAAATGTAGAAGACGTTTCTTTTCTCGAAGGACAGCCACCGAATGTGGCATTTTGTCCCTCGGAGAAAATCTGTCCCAGGATTATATTCCAGGTTTCTTTGAATGTAAGCAGATGTCGTTATATATATATATATATTGGAGACGATTTGTGCATATTAGCAGAAATAAATTTATACTTATCAAAATATTAAATGAAAGTAAATGAAATTATTATAATCTTATGTCATATACTAAGAAAATAGTGATTAATTTTATTTGTTTTATTCCCTAGTTTATTAATTAGGGGAATCTTATTGAGAGTACAAATCAACCTTTTCAGATATGTTTAAAAATCTGTACTCTTCAGTACGTCATATACAAACGACCTATGTAATTTTAAGACATTATAAATATCTTACTCATCGCGTTAAAATAATTAAAGTTCATGTGAATGTGATACTTAATCCAGAGTTCATCCAATTACCAGTACATTGTTAAACACATTTATAATTATACGCCATTATGTAGTTGTGATATTTGTTGAATGAAGATACCGAAAATTAAATATGAATAAATGATATTGAAAAGTTAATTAACTTTTGATTATCTTACTTGTTTAATTATAATGAGGTAATTTTCTTTTTCCGCAAACCTGCATGTAGTATGATTTTCGTTACTATTCAGCATATGTGTCATTAAAAAAGAAGTTTAATGTTTTCGGAAAAGATGCCGTATAATCCAGGGTGCCAAATTCTGAGTTTGGTATTTTTTCTATTTTATTTTATTTTATTTATTTATTTATTTTTTTTTATTTTTATTTTTTATTTATTTTATTTTTTCCGGATTTAGTTTATCTAGCAACCTGATTTTTATTACGTCATACAGATAAAGGCATATAAGAATTATGTAGAAAACTCTATCTGGCGACACAATGCATCATCTTGGCAACATTTCTTCGTCGCCAAAAACATTCAGAATTTGGCATCCTGGATTATACGGCATCTGTGCCATGTTTTCATTTCTAGACTCAATAATTATTTTCTTCATCCTTAGAATTTTCTCAAAAATCTCGGACGACCCTCATGTCTGGCTTGGCTGGAAGCCCGTCAACTGGCCGAATCAACGGCGTCGGTCCATCCACCAGAATTATTGAGCTGCGCCACTTCCAAGAACCTGTCAGCTGCCGCAAAGATCAAAATGGACCACTACTCAATTGAAATGACAGATTGTTTCAAATACTGCAGAGTTAAGAGGAATTATTTATTGTTATTATAATTGTTGTAAAAGTTGCAAAGTTATGAGGAGTGAAATACTGTATTTATCATTGAAGAGATATTACTGTATTTATAATTGAAAAGATACAGAGTGTTGTTTCAAAAGCTATGAAATTATGAAGAACAAATCACAATAATCATAATTAAAACAGCAGAATGTGCTATTTTAAAAGCTATGAGAAGTCAATTTTTATGATTGTAATTGAAACAACAAGGAGTGCTGTTATGGATTCATTATACTGTAATTATAATCGGAAGATGCGGTGTTAAAAACTTGAGAGTTATGAAGAGTTGATTTCTCTATAGTTGAAAAAACAGCTTAAAAGCTGCAGAATTATGAGGAACCTGTAATTGTATTTATAAATGAATGCCGCGGAATATTCATTAAATTATGTGGAGTTATGAGGGAACAATTACTGTAATTATAATTGAAACAAAAGAAGGCATTGTTTCAAAAGCCACAAATTAATAATTGTTATGTTAATATTTACCCCAAGTGATGTCATTGTTTAAATGTCGCTGATTGATAGATTCCAGTAACTGCTCAAAAATAATCTTTTATTGACTGCACCGACGAAAAATGTGGCATTTTTTTATTCCCTGTGAGGAAACAGTTAACAATTTTTAACTTTTATATTATTTTAAATACAATAAGTTCGCGATTATCCGTAAGCAAATTATCTGTGATGTCTAAACCCCAATAAAATTTTAATCTTTAACAAAAAAGTGCTCCAACGGAAGAACAAGAAAAAATTTGGAAGATGTTCTAAAGAAGTAAAACTACAAATTTGTAAATAGTGAATAATTGTATTATTCCTCAAATAATAAGTGTTTTCTCTAGTTACGTAATCATTAGCTAAGCAGACAAATGTTAGTTATTGAGTGTTTAAATTGTTCATATGCATATTTGTGTTGTATTACTTTTTTTCGAAATTCTGTGGATTATCCATAGTTGCCACCACACTGAGTTCGGTGGATAACCGGGAGTATACAGATGTTTCCCCACCACGTTTGCACTGCATGTCTAGTTCTAATTATAGCCAAATACTGACTGTGTTGTGCTTGTAAGGGTAAAATTTTAGACCTGGAAATGTTCACTGCATCTATCTTTAAAAAATCAACTAACATTAAACAATATCGTAACGGTTATGTGTAACAGTATACCAAACATATATTTTCAGAGCACGATTTTTGTGTTAAAGGTTCCATTTATCAAAAATTTCTTAAAAAAACGTTTAATTTATAACATATTAAACAATAATTTAAAATAGTCTTGTAATGACATTTACTACATAAAGTTCATTGATGAATAAGAAATCTGAACTTAATAAAGAATAATAAAAGATTTGAGTTTAAGGAAAATCAATTTCATATTAATTAGCAGAAAAGTCTAAATTTTGAGGTATCTTTCATTACTCGCGACAGTTTTTTGTAATGTTTGATCATTGTATATAATTCCCATTTTAAATAAATTTCTTTAAAAATATCAAATTTCATTTTCCAAATATATATCTTGGCATTTCAGTGGATGTATAACTGGCTATCCACTAACTTATGAATAAGCACACAAAAACTTCAAAACTATAAGAAGCCACTTAACAGTATTTTGTATTTATTAATCATAATTCCTGTTATATTCAACAGTTCATTTTTCATGCCTATTTAAAATTACCTTCTGTTGATACAGATGAGGAAATTTTCGGTTTTAGGTAGAATCAATCACAGGATTCACAACCACTTGTTAAAAGTGTTTTCCATACATGCATGAATTAATTTTCATAATTCTTCTTATGTGGTCAATTAAAACTTGTTTATTTACAATAGGCGATAAATATATATAACATCTATTCCTAACATTCTGTTCAGGAATCATTCTTGAATGTTATTGCCTGTGCAAAGAACTAGAAACATCGTAGTCTTAGTTCATTTTAATGTTTAAATGATACTCTTAATTCAATGTATAGTGAACTAGAGAATTACATTTGATGTTTTAACTGTTTCAATTCAATTGAAAAGCTTCTTTAGCATATTTCGTAAAATGTAATTCAATTTCTTAAACGCAATAACTTTTTCAGTAGTTAGTGTTTAACGTATCCTCTCTAAACTGCTCTTTCAAGCAATAATTTAAAAATATGTTTTACCTGATACATTATTTTTTATAAATTCCTCTAATCTTCATTCTATAGCATCATTGACAAATAGTTCTAATACCAGATACTTGAATGACATTTTGATCAAGCAAGTATCTGATGGAATAAGAAGATTTCTTATGTTAGCTAGAAGTTTATGTATGTGTATGTGTGAATCTATTGAAAGGTTTGCATAATTATTTCACTTACGAGAAACAACAAACATTTAAAAAGTGTCTTGTTAACAAACTATGAGGTTAACATTCAATGAAGGATTTCTAATATTATAGGTACTGTAAAAAATCACTCAGCTCAAATTTAATACAATATTTCCATCATCACCTATACCTAAATTGAACTTAAGCTATTAAATTTCAAATTTCTCTTTCCATCCGCTTTTTTACTATGCAAAGTATGTTAAATGAAATGTACAAAATACTTTCAATCTTATTTCGTTTTACGACCAATTTCTACTCTTGTATGCACCTTTTTCAAACGAGATCATAATCGAGCTTCTGATAAGAAAAATCAATATAAATATTTTAAATTATCTTTTGCAGCTACCTAATTAGATATTAATGATAATTAACAATGAAATATACACTAAGAAAACTGAGGAATATTTTAATTAAGAAAGATAAGACACTCTGATTGAAATTAAAGTTTTTTTTCATTGATTCAAATGTATAAAAATGAGATGGTTATTGCTAACTGGATTCGAGATCAAGCCTAATATAAAGAAGTTAAATACCAGGTTAGCATATGGTTCAATAAAACTTAAAAAATGCACAAAAAAGAAAAGGGGTGATAAAAATGTCCAGTTTGCAAGAATGGTGTCACAAAGAAGTTAAATTTAATTTAGAAGTAAAAAAGCAAAGTTTTTTTTTTTTTTTTTTTTTTTAAAGTAAAAATATTAAAGTTACCAGGAAAAGTATTAATGACTTGAATACAATGTACAATAAATTGACAATAGTAGATTCCATTCATTTATTCTTTCAATGACAAGTGTTTAATATGGCCCACAGCACACTTTAGATATTTTACAAGCGACACACTTACGACACCTGTTATAATAGCTCGCAACAGGTTGTTATAAATTCCAGGAGTTTCACAACAGATGGAATATTTCAGTTTAGCAAATGTTCAACAATCGATGAAGTACATAGGCATTGATATGTACGTAGGTACTTTCAAATAACCTCACAACCACAAATCAGCTTGAAAAATTTTCTATGTTATATGTTTATTTCTAACTTCTCGAACTGCAGTTTACTTTTGAACCATTCCAAAAATTAAACACATATCAATAAAAACTAATTTGACATTGCTCCTACAATCCATTGAGTGTGACCATTTCACACTATAAACAAAGACATCAAGTAGTAGTTTAAAATTACACAATTAATTCCATAATGAATGATATGCATGCATTTAATTCAGAAAATAATTATTTAGAAATACTTATTTTTTCTCTTACAAATAATTCTAGTTTTTCTAGAAGAACACTGATTTTTTTTCTATGTCATTTGACCTTGAAGTAATTTTATTACAACATTTCTATAATGATTACGCCTAATTTTGAATAAATAGTTAGTAAAACTCACTTTACTGAAACTGATAATACCTCAAATTCTATTAGTTTCTCAGATTTTATGCATAAAAATGAAACATTTAGAATATCTTCGTAAGCTGCAAAATTAAAAATTAATAATGATGTACAATTTAAAATGGGAAATATTTACATCTAATGAAATTAACTTTTGTGATATCTTAGCAATTTATATTGTAAAAAAATTTTAGGATAATAAAAAGAATATAAAATTTATTTACTAGAGGCAAATATTTACATAATTCTACATGAAATACAGGATTCAAATTGATTCATTATGTAAATAAAATACATGAAGAACTTATAAGTATTGACTTATAAATTACAAAATCTTGTTCCATTTTTCAACAAATTTTATTGCAAAATCATTCATTGCAATATATTCTATTTTTTCGCATCTAATTTTCATTGTGTGTGAGTAAACTGATTACATTTTACGCACTCACAATGAAAATTTATCACATCCAAAGTTCTTTAAAAGCAAATTAAATTACATAAAATCATTTCTATTTTTACAAGATTCTGTAAATTAAATTAAAGAAATACTTCATTTTCCGAATAATTTTAAGTAATATTTACAAAATACATTAAAATATGCCAAAAATAGCGATATAAATGCTATTAGGTGTTTAAAATTATTTCAGTATTATTTAAATAATCCAGTACAATACGAAAAAAGTATCAGCAAACACTTTTATACTCGCGAAAATTCACAATTTCACAGTCTTTAAATCAATGAAGACCGATTGTATTTGGAGTCAAATACAAATCGTTTCACAATATGCATAAATTTTAATTCTTATAATACCTTGAGTTTAAAATATTTTAATGAAAATATACATTTATCGTCCACGTGCAATACAATAATTATGTATTTATAATAGTATACTTAAAAATTTTGTGGAAATTTTTTTTGCTGTTTTATATTTATATATATTGATGTGTTTAATAAATGTTCAATAAAACATAATAAATGAATAATTGTTCTTCCTTATCCAAGGACATCAAAGCCACTTACAGATTATGTTTGATCAAAAAAGCATCAAAGCATGATGAATAAAACACAAAACTACACCTACACATCAGTAGAAACGATGCCCAGTTCACGACCTTTTTTTACATTCAATACATTAATTTATCCTTATTTTATTCGTAATTTTGCTGTTAGTACTAGATGAATATTATACTAATTTTGGAACAAATTTAACTCATTAGACTACCTTTCACAAATTCAATTCTTTATATTTCAAAAATAAAATAGTTTTAGAATTACCGTATTCGTCACAATCAGCAGGACATTTTACTGTGACCAATAAAGGAAAGATATTTGCATAAAAACAACTATTTAAATATCTTGAACTAATAAAGTTTAAAAGCGAAATGTTTCAAGTTGAAACTTGCAAATCTACAATAAACAAGATGAGTCATTGGGCTGTAAAAGAATGCATTTCATATAAATTGCTACGTAAAATTTAGTGAATAATGCATTGTATGAAGAAACATTTTCAAATTAATTACACAGCATTACAAATGTCCTATATGCTCTCCTTGTATTATATGACGAATATATGGTTGCAGTTAAATTCAATCCATACATGGCCAGTATTCGTTGTGAATGGCATACTGTCGACAAAATTAATAAGTAAGCATTGTCTTTCTCTTAAGTCCAAAGAAAAAAATTACAAAGCATGAACTCTTATAATGATTAAGGTTACCTAAACAATGCAACACAAACGTTTTCCATTAATTGATTGATACTTCTTTCATAATTTATGGTAGTTGTTACAATTTTAAAAGAGACTTAACCAATTCAGACTCCATTCTGCAAAATTATTGATTTAATTAAAAAAATTGAGCTAAAAAATATGGATTATACTTAGAAGCCATTGAAAACCTAAATTAAAAATAAATTTCGAAGACTTATAGCAAGTTGACAGCCTAGAAGTTAACGCTCTGACCTTCTGTTCAATGATTCGTGAATTCAATTCCCAACTCGGGTTCAAATGTTTTTAATGTGGTTCAGAGATTACTTTAAACTGTAAATTCTAGACTTAACCCTAATGTGTAAAAAATAAAATATTGTTTACCCTTGCTTAGCTCTACTACAAACATGTTTTTGTAAATTTGGTTATGACTGGTTGTGATTGCTGATTTAACTTTTGTTTATCATGTCTTCTACACAAAATCAAGAAAAACGATCCTTTACAGGGTTGAATACTTCTGCTTCTTCAGAAGTTTCTGATTTTGTTATGTGTGATGATTTTACTGTGAATGATAGGGTTGACTGCGCGAATGATTCAAATGTGGATGAGAATGATTTTGTTTGTCCTGATTGCTTGAAATGTTTTAAATACAAATATAATTTGAAACGCCATATGCATACATTTCACTTTAATAACACTACATTTATTGATTCTTTGAAAAATCCAAATTTTATTGTAAGTCAAGGAGAAAGTTCTAATAATGTAGTCCAGTGTGCAAAAGATCTGAATGTGACTAAGAAAAATTTTGTGTTTTCTGATTGCTTGAAAACTTTTAAAAATAAATACTCTTTAAAACGTCATGCAAATAAATTACATTCTTATAATATGTTTGAGTCTCTAAAAAGTGATCAATCACTGAGCTACAAATGTAGAGACTGCTATCTCAAATTTAGTGATTTAAAAAATCTTAAATGTTATCAGAATAAAATTCATACAAAAATCTCTCAAACAGGTAATTATGTATGTCCCCTATGTTATGGTAATTTTGAAAGGTGAGAAATAATATTCAATCTAAAAAATGCTCAAGATATTGATATAGATCTGGCTGAGCTAGAATTTAATTCCTTTAATGATTTTTTGACTTGGAAGGTAGAAATTGAAAACAACACAAAGTCAAAATTTTTGTTTCTTATGGTAATAAGTGCATTGATATATATAGTAAAAAATATTATAATTTCAGATGTCACCATTCAAGAAATTTTACATCAGAAAGTAAAGGTTTACGTCATTTGAAAATCCTTGACAGCAATAAAATAAATGTATACTGCCCAGCTGGAATAAAAGTAACAGAATACACAGATGGTAAATGTGTAGTGTCATATCAGCAAGCACATATTGGGCACCAGAATGATTTAGGTCACATATTTTTAACAACAAATAAAAGAAAAGTAAAGCCTAAAAAATAACAGCAAAAATTCCTCTGGATAATATTTTAGATGAAATAAGAAATTCTATATCAAATGCTGGACGTGAGAAGGTTCATTTACTTACAAAAAAAGAGCTACATAATATTAAAAAATCTTTAAATCTGTCTCCTAGGTCTGTGAATCATTAAAATGATGGAGTCAATGTAGATATGTGGGTATGTGAAATATAAAATTCGAAAAATCCATGCATTTTATTTCATAAAAGTAGGGAGATACTTGCATACAATATCCATTTCTAAAAAAAAGATTTTGTTTTGATACTTATGACAGAAGCACAAGGAGAGATACTGAAAAAATTTAGTTCCTATTGCATATGTATTGATGGTGCGTGTGGGGGTGAATGGATATCGATTTGAACTCATAACCTTACTAACAATTGATGATTTGTGCCAAGGATTCACGTGTGTTTTTTAATTTCTAACCGATGTGATCGACAAGTGTTTTAAATATTTTTTTTTCTCATGTATTAAAGAAAAAGTTAAGCAAATACAACCACAAGTTTCTGTGTCTGATATAGCAGAATCTTTCTTTAATGCTTGGAATTCCGAAATGTGTTTGCCATAAAAACGCCTTTTTTTGTGCATGGCATATTGACAGAGCCAGGAGAAAGAATTTAAAAACAATCAATGGTCCTGAAAGATCACTCTTAGAAGAATAAGGCATTAATATTTTCCATACACGAACAAAGGCAACAATAAAATTACTTAAAGAAGACCTTGACAACATAAAATTTTCAAATTACTTTGAAACATATTATTTACAAAATACATCCAAATGACGATACTGTTATAGACTTCACAATAACATTAATACAAACATGCATATATAGAAGGAATGCACCTAACGTTAAAGTATATTTATCTTCATGGAGAAAAAAATTTAAAAAGATTAGGCAAAGTGTTATTCATGGTGTTATGAGATTCGTACGAGATAAAATGATTGATCGTTTAATTACACCAAAAAAGATTAATTAACCAGTAAGATACCAGATATAAGAATCATATATAAAATAATTGAAACACTATCTTTGCAAATAATTGAGAATGAGAATGGATGGTCTGTTTTATCAACACGTAATGCAGAAATATACAATATAAATGAAAATAATAAAACTGGTTCTTGTCATATACAACGCACAGGATGTAATATATGCATTCACAAATATATATGTAGCTGTATTGATTCTTCAATTAGAGAGAATATATCCAAACATATACACTATTTACATCACAGAATATTAAAAATACTAATAAAACTACTACAATATATAATGAATCTCCACTAATTATAAATGATGATCAATAAATGAATTTATTTTAAATTAAGTAACTGAAAAAAATACCACAAACTGTCTAAGTTGAACACAAAAAATGGACTAAAACAAAAGTTTTTTGAATTAATTAACTGAGTGAAATCAAACAAACAGTGTGATGTGTGTTTGACAGAATTTTAAAATCAACACCATCACAACTAAAAGCTGCAGATATGCTAAATGCACCAAAAATACATTTCCCAAGAGTTGATAAAAATATTCAGTCTAGTAAAAATATAACACCCTAAAGATACTCAACTGCAAAAAAGAAAAGAAAACTATAACCAAAACCTCTACAATAATTTCACAGAGTGAAGAGAATACAATTTTAAAAATTAAATTACACAAAAATTTCACCAACAATCCCAATAAATGATCTTAATACAATAGTTTTAATATAGGAATATATATTTCATTATATTCACAATTTGTTATTCATCTAAGCAAGTTATAAATTTTATGATTTTTAAGACATTTTGTAAAAAAATATGTGAGAATATAAAATAATATATTGAAAAGAAATAAAAACAAATTTATAAGTAAAAGTGATTTTTAGTAAAAATAACTTATTTTAATTAATTAGTAAAAGTCTTTTCCAATAATTAAAATTTTTATCAAATGAAGAAATACATCTTTTTACTTTCAACTTCTTGGACTTTTGTTTTATCATTAAATGTAAGAGACTAGAGTGATAAAAATCACCTTTTTGTGTGTACATTTTTTTACAATTATTCCTTTATATTTAAGGTCTCTTTTTTACATGAATATTTAAAAGTGACTTGAAGCTGTAATGAAACTGTTTCTGGGACTTGAAGCTGTATACCTGAAGTCTATACAACATCAAGTCCAACGTGACTTGAAGTTGTATAGACTTGAAGCTGTACTACAAACTGTGAAACATATTTCTTAAGAGCTTATGTTCTAAAAGCTTACAATTAATACTAGCATTTGTATTTCAATATTTATACAGTTCCAATGCTTTCATTAGAACATAATCAGCTTTTAAACAGAACATAATGAAAAATTTTCAAAGACAACCTTAAATTCTACATTATATACTGAGAAAATGTTAAATAGATAATATCTAAAAGGATATTGTTTCGTTTAAACATAATTCGTACAGTCATGGCAGATTTGTTGGTTCCAAAGCTGAGCATTATTTTGTATTTAAAATTCAAAACACCTGACACTTCAAGCAAGTTTATGACTTTCATATTAAACATACTTGAAAGTATTTTGTTTGTTTTTATTAAAAATGTTAATATATATATATATATATATATATATATATATATATATATATATATATATATATATATATATAACTCATCTGAACTGTTAAGTCATTTAAACTGTTATTTTTAGATCTATATCTACTGTCTTGATAAATTAAAAAACTGAAATTTTCTTACAAATCTAAAAAAGTTATGAAATGTATTAGATCTACTTACTTTATTCTTAAATATTACTGTGTGATTTTATAAAGACCACATCTTTACATATAAAGGAATATCATTTTCAATATGCACTGTTTTATAAATTAAATATATTAAATTAAGTAATTGCGGTAAAGTGTTTTTTTTTTCCAGTAATATCGATAAAAATAATTCATCAAAGTAAATTAATTTGATATATAAATGGCACATCGAAAGAATAAATGATTTGGTTTCATCGGGGACCCCAATTCATAACTCTATTAGCTGTGCAGTGCAATCAAAAACTGTATTTGATAAAATATTATCAATGGAACTGTGTGTGTGTATAAATGTACATCCGAAAAAAAAGTACTTGGAGATATTTACAATAAATTGGAAATAATATTTCAGAAGTGCAACAGCATCATTATTTGCTGATGAATAATAATTTCAGATTAATAATACAACACAAGAGATACTGAATTTGCTTTTTGTAAGAAAAATAGAGAATCAATACGTAAATTCTTTAGTTATACAAACCAATCACTTTTCTGTCAAACGCATATAAGACCTTCCTTTAGGATTTAACTAATATTAACATAACTTTGTTTCCTGTATCTGCAAGTTTTATTTCTTTGATCCATTGTTCATGGTACAAATTGATATTCAGTTTGAACCTTAAATGAAAAAAGGTAGTTCATACAAAAGTTTTCAAAGTATTTTTGAAAAGATCCAATTCCCATATTTGCTGAAAGCTTATTGTAGAAGTAATTTTGAAAAATAGCAAAATTGTATGAATATCAAATTCTTGTTTTTGTATGATAATTAATTATTTTGATATGCCATGAAGCTTTGTCTTAGATTTTATTTCAATTTGACATTCCATGCACGTTTGACACTCAAATCTGCTTAGTGATAACATCCTCGTGTAAGATCACAAACATATGACGTCACAATCGAAACCCTCGTATAAGAGTACAAACTAATGGCATCACTGGTACATGTGTAAGATCCACACACTGATCAGCATGCAGGTAAACTCTCCTTTTCTCACTACTCTGGTCTCTCATTTGGTTCCACATATACAATATTAATCCCTGTTTAAGAACTAAAATTTTGTAATATATTTTGTTCGAACTCATTTGCATGCATCATTTGCTTACGTTTGTTTTAAATTCTAATATGTAGCCATTTTTATATTTATGGTTGAAAAATTCCGATCGGTATTTTTATTGGAGATTCGTAAATCCATAGAATTGTGGATAGCTAAATGTAAAAAAAGCCAATATTTACATGATGACTTGAGTAAGGAAGAATTATTTATCTCTAAACTTCGACTAAGAAATCCTTAACTAGCTGAAATTTAATTTCAGAACTTTCTAAATATTGATACAGATGTAATATGTACGTAAGAAATAGCGAATGATCAAAAGCTAGAGAACATAGTGAATGAGAATGGAAAAGAAATTTCAGTATCAAGTAAGTAGAATGACATAAAGCTGCGACTGTCTCCAGAACTAGCAGATGAATGGCTAGGATGAGTGAGGAAATTTTTTATCCCAAAATCAATAATAAAATGTTTATTAACGTTGAAAAAATAGAAAAATTTATTTTTAAAAATAGTTTATAATACAAAAAAATTAGATTTCCGATTTTTCATCATGAAAATGAAGAATTAAATATGGCTTTGATATTGCATCTGTTTTATATTAAGCCTATTAACAAATCATTTAAAATAGTATTTTATAAAGAACAATTTGATGAGAAAATTAGTTTTAAGATATGGCACTTATATTTTTCTATTTTACGAACTTTCAATTTCAGGAACAATTTTACCGGTCTCTAGGAGTTCGTTAAATTGAGTGTCTATTGTATTTCTGTAGCTTAGATTGTGATAAATCATTTCATGGACTCATTTTTAGACACAAATTCAACTGATTTTATTCGGAGTATTCCTTAAAATCAGAAAAATTAACCAAAATTTTAAAAATTTCTTCATGAGAAGAATGCGAAATCAAACTTCTAACTATAAGGCTTCTCTCCCAAAACTAACATTTTTTCTTTTAAAAGAAAAAGCCATGATCACATAATACTGACTAATATCGCCATCTACAGGCAATATATAGAAATTGAAATCAATTCAAGAAAATATATTCCCGCTGGAGCTCCAGTACAAAATTTTACACGAAATTCTTCAGGACCTCTTAAATTCTAATATAATGTTGCACAATATAAAATTATATTTTTATACACAATATATTTATTCTTCACCCATCAGTTTCTATGTTTTTATGTATATAATAATTTTATGTATTTATTCCATAGCAGTGTCGAAATTAAGTTCTATATCTTAATATTTAAATTGCAAATTGTATCAGTGATAATCTATAATTACTCTTCTGATAAAATTATCTATCTTTTATGGGGTTTTTTTATATGCATTTCTTTAGATATCTTGGTGAAAGTGATTTAAATTTTACATTTTCGTTTTATGATTATTCTGTTATATCAATTATATATAAGTTGTTTTTAAAATATGAAAAAATGACATGATTTAAAATGCTTTCAAATGAATGAATGTTAAAATTCAACCCAAAATAAATCAGTAATTCCGATAAAAAAAAATACATATAATCTATCATTTTCGTACAGATCGTTAATATGTTACAAAAGAGAGTTGTAAGTATGTATATATATATATACATATATATATATATATATATATATATATATATATATATATATATATATATATATATATATATATATATATATATATATATATACAAGCTAACCCAGCCACGCGTTGCAGTGGCTGAATTTTTATAATACATAGAATCAATTTTTTACTAATACTTGGGTACAATCAAATTAATATTTTCTAAAAAAATTGAAATAGGTTCATTCATATGAGATTAAAAATAAAACGTTTCGCAAAAATTTAAAAGTAATAGGTAAAGTATCGAAATTTTGAAATTAATTTGACATTATTTTGAAATTAATTAGATAAGCACAACCCAACATATACTTTCTGAAATTACGTTTTATTCATCTTATATCAAATTATAGTTTGTAATCAGTGACTTACTTACAAAATATACTATATAAATTAAAAACATCTAAAAATAAATTGTTATAAATGAGGTAGATAACATTGATATCGAACTATTAATTTTTAAATTTTAAATTATTAAAACTAAAAATTATCTAAGTACTACTTTGTGTACAACATTCCTGGTTAACCTGTCTTTCGCTAACACGAAGAGATTTGATGGTTTTCCTACACGTGAGCAGGCAACATGTAGCTGTCCATGTGAGAAACATGTTTTTCAAATCCAAACCGCAAATAGACATTGTTTGGCGATGAAATTTATCCATGGTCATTTCGCAAAAGCTAAACAAATTGGAAATTGCAGCCTTTTAAACGGTATTGGAGATTCTGACGCTATCATTGGAATACGTGGAAACAGAACGATATCTCCTTCAAATTTTCCGTCAGAATTGTTGCTTCGAGAATATATTCGGTCATTTTTTATGACTAAACGTGTACCGTTACATAATTGAGATGGGTTTAAATTACGTAGAAGAATAATTGGTGAACCAATTTTCAATTGAAGATTGTGTGGTGGCATTCCTGGCATATCCAGAGAATTCAAAAATCCAGTTGGAAAGTTTACAGCTTCGTTTTCATCAATAACTGTGTCGATTGATTTAAAAGACATCAAATCAAAGGGCAACATCTGTTGTATATGGAAGTTAATTTCGTTCACATCAACGTTTCCTGCTGCCAAAATAGCACGATTACAGAGCCAATTATCAAATTATAAAATAAAAATAAAAAAAAATAAAAGGCTATCAAGAAATACTTACATGTTTTCGAGGTGGTATGAAAATTAGTAGAGAAAATCAGTAATAAATAAAATTTTATTTTACTATTTATAATATTAAAAATATTCAAATTGAACACTGTACAATAATAACACAATACAAAATATAATTATAAAAATGATTCACGAAAAATTGTTACAGTATGATTATTCATCATGAAAATATATGTAAATTCTATATTCAACCATGCGCTTACGCTCGCACGTTAATTTTCTCTGGGAGATAGTATAATCTAGAAAATTAAACACGTCGCCATCTGCCGAGTACCTGTGCAACTTAGATGCTAAATCGCCAACTATTTGGAAATTACAGAACAAACTGATAAATAATCACTATTATCGTATAATAAATATTGAGATCAATAATTAAGAGATAAAAACTGTTCTATCTTTTAAGTTGTACCATATTATAAATGGTTATAAAATTTTATCAAACTTGGTTCAGTAGTTTCGGAGTTTATCGCGAATATACATCGTGACACGAAATTTATATGTATATAGAATTGCTGACCCAGCCACGCTTTGCTGTGGCTGAGTAATTATAATACATTGAATCATTTTTTTACTAATTCCTTGGTAAAATCAAATTAATATCTAAAAAAATTTAAAATAGGTTCATTCATATGAGATTAAAAATAAAACGTTTCACCAAAATTTAAAAGTAATAGGTAAAGTATCGAAATTTTGAAATTAAGCGCAAATCAACATATACTTTCTGAATTTACATTTTATTCATATTATATTAAATTATAGTTTGTAATCAGTGACTTACTTATAAAATATACTATATAAATGAAAAACATCTAAAAATAAATTGTTATAAATGAGGTAGATAACATTGACATTTAAATTGTTAAAACTAAAAATTTTTCCGCGGCATTATACTGAAGTAAAAAAATATTAAAAGAATTTATCATTTGAATAAATAAATTAGATCAAAATGTACTGCTGAATAAATTAATAATTATCAAATTATAAAATAAAAATATATATAAGTCTATCGAGAAATACTTACATGTTTTCGAGGTGGTATGAAAATTAGTAGAGAAAATCAGTAATAAATAAAATTTTATTTTACTATTTATAATATTAAAAATATTCAAACTGAGCACTGCACAATAATAACACAATACAAAGTATAATTATGAAAACGATTCACGAAAAATTGTTATAATATGATTATACATCGTGAAAATATATTTAAATTCTATATTTAACCACGCGCTTGGATGCGCATGTTAATTTTCTCGAAGATGGTATAATCTAGAAAAATAAACACGTCGCCATCTGCCGAATACCTATGCAACTTAGATGCCATCTATTAGGAACTTACAGAACTAACCAATAAATAAACACTAATGTCGTATAATAAATATGGAGATCAATAATTAAGAGATAAAAACTATTCCATCTTTTAAGTTGGACCATATTATAAATGGTTATAAAATTTTATCAAAATCCGTTCAATAGTTTCGGAGTTTATCGGGAACATACATCGTGACACGAAATTTTTATATATATAGATATATATATATAGAAACCTATATCATTTTCTTTTGGAAACTTATATTATTGAATGCTTATGTTTAATTTCTTTAACTATCAGTTTTATTATATGTAGGATCAGGAAAAGGTTTTCTATGCAATAAAATTAATCATGTGTGCATTCTTTTTTCTTCTCAATTTTTTTCTCATCCACTCTCAAGTTCTTTCATTTCTCAAACAAATACGATTTTTTAGTATGTTAAGCTTATTTCAATGTCAAATCCTTGTTTTAAATATAGCACCTAAATGCCATCTATTAACAATTTATTAACAAATTATATATAATCAATTGTACAAAGCACCAAATTTCACACTTTGACAAGAACATTTTTATCCAAAACAAGAAAAAATCTCTATTAAAAGGACAAAATTCAGTATTTTTTTAAAGTATTTCTTGTATCTAAACAAGAATAAAGGGGCAAAATTAGTCAATATTTCCTTTTAAGGTCATAAAATTTTATAAATTAAATTTGTTTCAATATCATTTAAATAAAAATTTATTATAAAAAACTACAGTACACACTTAACTATGAAATAACATTTAAATTATTCTTTGTTCATTTTTCAGTCTGCATATAATATCTTGTCTATGAATAATTTTGGAATTGAAAAATATATTTATTTTTTACAGATTTGGTATTTATTAAATATCTTAATGTACTTTGCATTTTTCTTATCTAAGTGAAATTATTTTATTCAAGTTTTGGCTTGGTTACTCTGAAAATTTTAAAGCAGCTCCAGCTTTATTAAGTTTTTTTAGTTTTCATAGCTAAAAATATTGATACATTTTTCTGAATTCCCATGCTTAAAAAAATTTAAAATTAATTTTACTTATTCTTGAAATTCCTTGGATTTATATATTAAATTTTAAAATAAAATATGAATTAACTGTAACATTTCCATAAAACATGAATTACAATGGCTATTGAAAACCCACTTGTGACCAATATCAAACCAGTAAAAATACGTGTTGTACATTTTTGTTGAGAATTATCAATTTTTTTCATTATTGTCACTAAAACAATACTGGGTTCAATTTTAAAAATATAGAAGGTTCAATTGTAAACTTTGTAAAAACTTTATAATAGTTTTGCAGAGTAATGGAGTTGCTTAAGATTATGTTTAGTATATTTTTAAAATTGGATAACTGATGAAAATCTACAAGCAGTCTTTGTAGTAAGTTTTCACTGATTTAGACTTAAAACTAACATCCTTAATTTTCATATACTATAAATTTTTCTGGTATATGTTGTGTTGATTTGTAACGGAAGTTTGTCGGCTTTCAAATTTCAATTCAATGAAAATCAAGCTTCTCTAGAATCATTATATTCATTATGTATATTTACAATCAGATTAGTTGATTTTGTGGCACAAGGTTCAAATAAGGACAAACTGCGCCATATTTAGCACACACATTAGAATATTCAAAACAAATGTTATATTTGACAAAACTCTGGATTTAATTAAATGTTTTACTTCCATAGATTTAAATGCAATATGTTAATGAAAACTCAGTAACAAATATTCACAGCTATAATTCAAGCTACTAAGTTATTGAATGTTTTCTGTATGAAATAGTTTATTATTATTATTATTATTAAACAGTAGTGGATATCCATAAACTACTAAATACAATAATGAAATTTTCTGCTATAATAGTTGAGAAAGTTTTTTTACTAATGGCTTTCATCATTCCAATTAAAGTCATGTCCTACATCATTTAATCAAGAATTAAAAGGAAAACCCTTCATTTTTATAAAAGCTTAATGATTGCAAAAACAATCCCCATTTATAGAGTCATTCTTTTTCTTTATATTTTACTTCAGCTTATGCTTAAAATTTTAATATTTTGATAAATTTTCAAAAATAAAATCTAACACTTAAAAAAAATTCAAACAGTTTAACAAAATTGGAATTTTTATGACTGCAGATATTTGGAAGTTATGATTAACAGCCAATAGTAATCATGAAATTAAAATTAATACATTTAATTTGCTTGACAGCAATCAAAATAAATCCTTTTTAAAGATGCAACAAATGCTTTTATTTTTCGAATATATTTTTATGTAATTTTTCAAAATTTACAAATTTTAAATTATAAAAATTTTTTAATAATTATTCAAAAATTTTACAATTATCTCATTTGGTAGTTAATTTGGAGTAATTAATATTTCATTACATTTATTTGGATTAATGTGAATAAGAATCCAACTATGCAAATTTTAATCATAAATAAAATTAACTTTAAAAATTGCTTCATTTAATATATCATACAGCTATGATTATAACTCATTAAATTAAGATCATATTATTCTATTTAAATTTCAAAAAAGAAATCTATGCAGGTGTTTAAGTGAAATAAAAATTAATCATAATTAATTGGAATAAATAAGATTGTTTTACTGAAATTACAATACTTACTTTTTGGGGGGAAGAAAAACAAATTAGAAATGTAAAAATAATTTTAAAAAAATCCATAATAAAAACCAATACTCAAATTTATAAAAGACTTTGTTGAGACTTCCATAAAAATAAAAGTTAATTACATAATAATGCAGAGGATATCTTGATTTTTCAAAAGAAATATTCTGCAAATAATGGAAAGCTATAGGTCCAAAGATCTTTTTTAAATGAGGAAGACCTTTGTGATTATGAAACAAAATAATGTTATGGAGAATTTCATATAACTGCATATTGATAAAAGTATGGTAAATCCAGCATTACAAAAATAATTACACCATTCAATGTTAGATGAATTGGTCATGTTAGATGGGATATTAAAAGATAAGTTTTGAAAGAATGGGAGGAAAATGATAGTAGAGAAGACGACAAACTAAATGGTGTTAAAGATATACAACAATTTGGAGTCAAATAATGAAAGACTAATGCACCGGATGGGGCCAAATGGACGAATGACCAGCATCAGGTGTAGAGCTCAGGAGAGTGAATTGTCTTTTAACAGTTCTTATTTTCACACAAGGGCTCATTAGACTGGGACCCCCAGTTAATCATGTGGATTCCAAACCACTACATACATTCATGCCCAAGGAGGGACTCGAACCCATAAACTGTAGAACCAAATCCAGAGCACTAACAGTTTGGCTTTCGCATCAGCAGGAAAGAGGATAGTCTACTAAAAATATTTTCAAAATAAAATGAAAAGAAAGAGAAAACACAAACTTTATTTACCTGTATGTGTAAATCTTAAATTCATTTCTCTTTCATTTTTTACACAATAAATGATATCAAGATCTTAGGCATTTTTAAAATTTTCCCAAATTTTTGCATGGCTGTTTAATTGTTGAGAATAGAATTTTCTTTAATAAAAGCTACATGAAGAAAGTCTTATTTCTCAGAATATTTTATCCTCATAATGCAGATGTTAATGTCTAACAAAAATTCTTAAAAGTTCTCTGAAACTTGTCTTAAAAGTGTTCAGCTAAACTAACAGAAATTGAAAAATAAATACAATACACAATAAAGAAATTAAAAATTATAAAATTATAAAAATGGAAAATGAATGGGAAAAAGTACTGAAACTTGTATAAAAACTATACAAAATGATAAAAATTGACTGACTTTTCTTAAACTTACAATGGTAAATAATTTATTTAAAGTTTTTATTATAATTTTCAATCAATATTGGCTTATGATAACAATATTGCTAAAAAATAAACTGAACTAAATCTTACTACCAGGCATGAGTTACAAATGACTCAAATCTGCATACTACAGCACCAGAAAGAATTCTTTCACAGTGAGAGTTTTGATACAAGTATTAGTTACCAGGGGTTCTTTAGTTTAGATCTGTGCAGAATTAGATTAGTTTTGGTAAGCTTTGAAAATTATGGAATGTATTTTTTAAATTTTGATAACTTATTTTATAGTTCCATTTGAAAAATTATTTAGAAAATTTCCTTAATATTTCTGATTAAAAATTTATTTTATGTTTGAAATCCTAATTTTAAAAAATATGAAAATTTGTTTAAATGACAAATCTCAAACTTGGATTGAAAAGAAAGTTGTAGTGATTGGTAGCAAATTAATTATTGTGCCAAACCCATAGCAAGTCATAGGATTTTATCAAAATTTGTATAATAATCAGGCATGTGAAGATAATTAAAATTTCTAATTCTAAAAGAGTAAATATAAGTAAAACTTATATGATCACCACACACAAAATCATAGAAATTTAATTTTATACTTCAATGAAAACACTAAATTATCATGACTGTTTTTAATAAAATAAACAATTTAATTCATACTATTAAGTTTTAATAGTACATAATTTTTTTTAAGAAAAGAACAATTTTATACCAATGGTAACAGTAGATTCAGTTAAATATTTATCTTCGATCTATCTTTTCCTATGATTATCTTATTTAAAAGTCTAAGATTATCCACTTTTGTTTCTTAAACTTTCCAATTTTTGTTGCATAAAAAATTAATTAAAGATTCCTATGAGAAATTCAGCAAATATTATTTATATAGAATTGCCCTACAAGTAATAAGCGAGTGAATATTACATCTATCTAGGACACTGATGTTTGTGATTTGGAAATAATTTCAAAATGTAGATCCCTACTGAATTGAGTTAAAGTCAATTGTATGAAAACAAATCGAAACATATTTAGAAAAATAAACATATGTATACTTTACTAAACACCAAAATTAGGTGCAACATAAAATATTCACCATTTAAAAATAAAAACTGTAAAATCTTATAGACTAAAATTATATGAAATTAAAGAGCATTAAAAGAAGAATAAGTACTTTAGAAGTACTGGAGTACATAAGTACTCCAGATACACACAAATGCAGATATTTAAGAACTGAAATGTATTCCTTGATTTACAAAATGTAGAAAAAATAAAATTACACATTTTTTGTACACTATATTTCTATAATAAATTATTCTCTGTGTATGGCAAGTAAAATATTGGAAGTAAATTATATTATTTGAAGGTAAATTGCAACTATAAACTGTTCTCTGCTATATTCCTTTTTTATAAAACTATCTATTTCTGTTTGGCTGTTACTAATGTGAGATTATTTTGTTCATTACTGATGAGGACTACCAATTTTTATTACAAAATACGCCTGTAGAAAAATGATACCTTGGTTTATAATACCTTTGAAAATGTCTAAAAAAATCTGGGACAATCATTTCCATACATATATTTAAAACTATTATTGAAAATACAATTTTATATAAAAATTTAGAATAAATTCAAATGAAATCTAAGGTTTATTTCACAGGAAATTTGGAAAAATTAAAACTCAGCAAGAATCATATTGTTTGACTGTGCAGAGATATATTAATCATAATATGCATTGCTTTTAATGAGGTTGTGTAAACAAAGCACATACATTGCTGTGCATTAAGCCAACATTTGTCATTGTTGCATGGATAGGGACCTGATGGTTAATCCTCAGAAAACCTACCTTGTACCTTTTACACGCAAAAGGAAATGGAAGGGTTTTTTCATACCAAGACTTTTTGATGTTGAAATCAATGTGGCTTCAGAGGTGAAGTATCCGGGCATTTATTTAGACCAAAAATTCACCTGCAATAAGCACATTGATGATCAAATTAACCGAGCAAAGAAAAACATTGATTTGCAGGCAAATGCTTGGTAAAAACTGGGGTTTACATCCAAAACTGATGTTGTGGATGTACACAGCTATTGTCAGGCCCATTCTCACATATGCCTGTGTGATCTGGTGGCGTAAGGTGGAACAGAAGCCTGCAACTGACAGACTAGGGGTCTATAAAGACTGGCCTGTCTCTGCATCACAGGAGCAATGTCCACCGCGCCAACCGGAGCATTGGAAGTTATGTTGGATCTGACTCCCTTAGACATCTTCATCTGCAGCAATGCCAGAATGACTGCATACAGAATGAAGCTACAAAACTAATGGTACGACCAACCTGTTGCCAAATGGCACAGGGTAATTACCGGGAAAATTCAAGATCCTACTTTCCTGATGCCCTCGGAGATCAAGGAAAAGTCATACATGTTTGAAAGGACATTTGAAATAGTTTTTCCAACTAGAGACGAATGGGACAACAACATGTTCGAACCTAAAACAGGAGATCTAACCTGGTACACAGACACAGCCTCTCAGGACTGGGAGTATGTGGCATGTCACCAAGAACCAGCCTATTTGTAAGCCTTGGGCTATACGCTACGGTCTTCCAGGCAGAAGTTTTGGCCATTATCCACTGTCTGCGACTAAATATGAGGAAGCGGATTCTCATTTTTAGTGACAGTCAAGCCGCTTTAAAAGCACTCAATTCTTTCGAAATCAAATCTAAAATGATTTTGGAATGCAGAAACCTTCTTACAGAACTGGCAACTAGAAACAAGATGATCCTTGTATGGGTGCCAGGGCACAAAGGTATCGAAGGTAATGAAAGGGCTGATGAACTTGCTAAACAAGAATCGACTTTTGCTCCCATCGGTGCAGAACCTTTTTGTGGGATCAATTTGAAGACCGCAAAAACCAATGTTCTTAGATGGGAAAAACGGAAGATGTATGAAGCTTGGCTCAACACTCCTGGTCAAACCCACGTTAAAAGTATGATCTGTGGATCATCAGTGAGGATTGCCTCTGAAATTCTAAGATGCTCTAGGCAGAAGATACGTTTAATCATAGGCTTCATAACTGGGCACTACTATTTCAGAAAACACCTCCATAAAATGGGACTGTTTCAGCAAGACCCTATCTGCAGGAAATGTCATATGCAAGAGGGAACGGCCAAGCATATCATTTACATATGTGCGAGGTTCTTGCCCTCCCTAGATTACTTCTTTAGGCATCATCCATACTAGAGGGTTACACCTGGACTCCATTAAAGGATTATCGGACTTTATTAATACAGTGGGTGACCCGAGCAACTAGAACTTGGAAACATTGGGTTTGGAGTTAATAGTACAAAATGCTGATAAAAGCAGAGGTGCCCAATGACATACAAACCCAACTCTAAGAAGAAGAAGAAGCCAACATTTCATTTTTACATGACAATTATATTATTTTTCTCTCTTAAATTTTTCAAAAATTTAAAAATAGTGTAGAATATATAAAAGGATTTCTATACAGTATTGTAATATTAAATTTATATGAGCATATTTCTTTTATTTGCCTGCAGTTTCCATCTGAAATAGACATTTATATTATTTGTTTTTAGTCAGAGAAATATTTTTTTAAATTGTTTTAAGATTACAATCAGATTAAAGAAAAATACTTTTATTTTATATCTATTTTTGGTTTCAGATAGAATTGATAACACCTTGCTTTAATGGCAATAAACTTTAATTTCTGGTAACCCTATCTTTGTAAAGCATTAAATTGGTTAGTTACATCTTGTCATCAAAAATATTGCGAAAGAATCAAGAGGTACCCGATTGTTAACTTTTACCCTATTTTTTACTAATGCAAAAAATTGTTTTAATCTCTGCTAATGAGAATATTTTCTCCAACCTATCAATTTCCTAAAATGAAAATGCAAGGAAAATGATAAGAATTGCAATCAAAATATAACAAAATTGTGAAAATATTATGGAAAACTGCTTATTTTATAATATAGTTAAAATTTTAAGAATGATTAAATATTTTTTAATCTATTAATTTATGCAATTTAAAATTAAGCATACAATTAAAATTTATCTTTTGAAGCACTAATGATTCACAACAAAATAATTTGAATATTGATAAAATCACAACAAAATAATTTGTAGTAAAAATAAACTATAAAATATTTTCAAGAAAATCTAAATTTTGGAAATATGACACTTTTGCATTACTGACAACTAAATTTATTTGTATTATTAATACAAACAAATGATGATACATCAAATATATAATAGATATTTTGCGAGCCCTATAAAGTTTCCCTATTAGTTTGGGGCTATAATCCTGTAATCAAACACAAGTGAATTCAAGATGTAATAAAATATTGTTCCACAATTTGAAGATGTCACATTTTCATCTCTTAATATTTTATTTTTTATGTGAAAAAAGCTCATTGTTGTAGTTATTGTCAAAATTAATTTAGAATGTCAAACACTTAAATAGTTTGACAGTTTTTAATATAATGTCAAATATAGAAATAATAGAAAGATAACTAATCAAACAAATTGCAATTTAATAAAAAATTTTAACACTGGTAGATGTTCACAGCCATCAAGATAAATTATGTGAAAAAAACATGACAAAAGGTAACCATAAGCACTTTCACTAATTAATTGAAAATCATAAAACCCCTTTGTCTATTGCTAACAGAAAATAAGATTAAAATATTATTGCATCATCAATGCATTTATCAATTGTTGATAAATAAAGCTAACTACTTTTTAAAATAAAACTTTAGGAAGAATTTTCAGAACAAGTAAACTAAATAATTCATAGCAAAGAATCAAAAACAATAGTGAATTTAAAAATCCAATCATGCAAGGAAACATTTAATTTATTAAGTATTTACATTTAGCATGACCAGGTTATACTGAAAAAATAGATAAAAAAAAAGTTTTTTAAAAAAAAATTATAAATAGATAGACCTTTAAACCAAAGAGATAAAGAGAAGTCCTAAAAAAATAATGATTAGATAATACATTAAAAGATTTCATCATGATGAAAATAATTATAAATCTAAGATTAAGAACAGGAAAGTTTAGTAGGACATTGTTGAGCAAATCAAGATTCACCCCAAACTGTAGTGCTAAGAAACAAAGCAAAATATCAATAGTTTTCTTTCATGCAAAAATATTTTTTTAAATATTTATGCTACAGACACTAGTTCTATTTTATTCCTGTTACATTTATGTATAGTATACATAAAATATATATATTTACATGATAACCTAATAATTTTTGCTTACAAGTCATCCAAGCTGAAAAGAATATCCAACCACATTTTGAGAGATTTACCTTGATAATTTATCACTGGTATAAATTGAGCCTTTTGCTCCTGCCATTCATTAAGTGCTATTTCCACACATTTTCTGCTTTCTTTTATTTTCTCAGTATATTCTTTTTCTGCAGCTTTCGAATGGCTAGTTAGATTCTGCAGTTGTCTTAACATTGTACAATATTTCTCTTCAGTATTAACAGTAATCTCTTCCCTAAAGATAATATTCTGGCGACTAAGCTCTTTTTTCAGATGAATTAATTTTTCACAGATTAGTAGTCTGTTTTGATAAACAGGCATATTTAAATATTTCCATATAATTTCTGGAAGGCCAGACATTTCAGAATTAACTTCTTCCAAAAGTGGCTGAAGGCAATCCTTTTTTTCCATCAATTTCATTGACAATTCAAAATCACATTTTACAATGTCTTTAGCCTCAGATAGGAATTTCATATGACTAGGCATCACATCATCAAGTAAAATAGTAAGCATATATTCATTAGAGGCAAATAAAGCTTTTTTAATATCTGAGAATACTTTTTCATTAACATCTAGTAATAACAGCACTGCTTCCAATTTTTTATAAAACTCTTGCATGACAGGCTTTAATTGTTCACAATGGACTTTTTGTTCCCTATTTTTATCTGCAAGGTGCTTAGTTTTATTAAGAATATCAGCCAAAACTCCTTCGAGAATTTTAATACTTTCTATCAAGCTTTCATTTTCAGCTTTTACAGATAAAAATTCTTGATGTTGAGAACTTTTTAATTTTTGAGAGATTTGGTTTTTTAACTGCTCTTGGTCTAACAAATGCAGGTTAGTGATATCATTTTTAATTCTCATTTCGGAAAAATAAGTTGAAATATAATCAAACTTTAATCTTTGTACATATTCTTCAACCGATATCATTTCTTTAACTGAACAAACAGTTGTATCAGAGATACCTTCTAATTTCAGTGATTTTTCAAACTGTTTGGTGAATTCTTTTAATTTGCAAATAATGTCATCCAAGGAAATACTGGAAGTCAATTCTGTTACAGATTTATATGAATTGAAAGTCAATGGTTCAGAGTTAGAATTAATTACTTTATTTTGAATTGCTGTTAAAATTTGACAAAGAACATGTTTTATCTGAGTATCATTAAGACCTGATCTGCTTTTTTTTAAATGAGATATATGAAATGATTCTTCAAAATGAAAATTTTCAAAAGTTGTTTTCTTAGTCTGTAACATGCAATTCAACAAATAAATATGTTCTAGGTTATTTTTCAAGGCTTTATTTTTTTCTTTTAAATTTAAAAAGTCTAATTCGAGAAATGCACATTTCTGATTGAGAATGCAGGCCTCTTCTTTCAATTTTCGTACGGAGTCTTTAGATGAAAAGATACGAGATTTGATACTTTCTAACGAATTTTGAACAAACAGAACTTTTTCCTGAGAATCAATAACTTCTTGTTTCAAAGCAGATATATCACTTTTAAAAGTAGACGGATAATTATATTGAAGCTCAGATTTGGCTTGTTTTATTCGTAAGATGTTTCGAATGTTTTCCACTGATTGACGAGATTTTACACGTTCAGCAAAATATTCCCAAATTCTTTTGTTTTTGCCTTTTGTTAGCCGGCTAAGTGCTGAAATATCAGGAATTCGTGTCATACGCCCTTCACAAAGCCCATCAGTTTCATGAACAATCCAACTTTGTAACTTCTCTTTAAGGGACATATTGCAAAGTTAAATTTGAAATTATATATTTTCTTTTAACTATATTATAATATAAATTATGTATTAACTTAGCAATATTTTGCTACAAAAAACTGTATATAAATATACATCGCCATCTATAAAAGCAAAAATTTAAAATTCCGCGCATTTAAAACAAAATAATGGGTACGATGCCAACAGCTGTTTACTTATGAAAAAAATTATTTAAGAACATTTTTAAAAAAATGGTAAACTCTTGTCTGTGACCCAAAAGTTTTCCAATTTTGATTTGATTTACTTATAATTTATTTTTAATGTATTATTGTTTGTTTGTTTTTATCAACTATAAATTACCCGCAAACTAGGCAATAATCACGGAAGAAACGTCGCTGATAACTTACAATCACCGCAAAACAAGTCGATTATCGTTTAGAAAATAAATACTGAAAGCCGTGCCATCGCTCCAGAGATGAAGTTGGTTGGTGATGAACTAAACTTTATTTATTTATTACATTACATATATTCAGACTTGTATGCTTGATTCTTGAGATCCGCTTGTAAGTTTTCGTCGATAATAGGACAAATAGCACAATGACACATGTACAACCACAGAAAATAACGAAGAAAACACCCAGGGCCACGGTGGGAATCGAAACCACACTCCTACGCTCTCAAGCGATTAGCGGAGTGATACTTTGACCACTCAGCCACGGAGCGCCCATGAACTAAACTCACACGTGTAAACAACGTTATAAATGTCGTCATGACGTCAGAAAAAATGATGAAGCTTCTACAATGATTTAAGATTTTTGACAAGTTTGAAATATCTGACGAGGTTTACTGCAGATCTGCATTTAACGATATTCGTAAAAAAATTTTAATTTATCATTCACCTTGTTAAAATTAATCTATCGTTGCTTAATTCTAATTGAATACAATTTTAGATTTATTTTTGAAAATAAGAGTTTTGACAAACACTTCCAGTTATTCCCAAGTCAACACTAACAGATGAAATCAATGCATGCTTAAAAAATCATATCTCTGACCATACATACAAATACTGCGAATAACAAAAATATGGAAGTCGAGCTATCGAAAGATGAAACAACGGCACATTTAGATCAACAACTTTTACAAATAGGCGTAGGCACATATCCTACTGATCAAAATACCGATTTCATTAAATTCAACAGTAATTTTTTCAAAGCCACTACTGAAAACGAACTCATCAACCAAATTTATCAAACATTGTTTATAACTATACTAATCCGGTGTGGCTATTTTAGAGACCAGTTTTAGTAACGAAAAATAGTAATGTCGATGATATCATCATTAATAATCAAAAGGAAATTCCCGGTGAAGAGGAAATAAGAAATTGATCGATACAAAAGTAAAAGAACAAAATGTCAACTTCCTATCAGAGGCGTAGCCACGGTGGGGGGGGGGCAAGGGAGGCTATCATGCCCCGGGTGCAGCTTGCAGAAGGGTGCCAAATCATTTCAATTATAAACAAAATTTTTCAGAAAATTTCAATCTTAGTTTTATCATAATATAAATTTTATTCGGAAAAATTAATTTTGCAATGTGAGGGGAAAAAAACAGGGAAGAATTATATTTAGAAAAAAGAAGAGATTGTATGTGTGTTGATGAAAAGTGAGGAAGAGCTGCAAGAGCTTGCCATAAACGAAACTCTTACTCTTATATTTCCTTATTAATGATAATTTTGCATGGTTTAATTCCTTTTAAAAATTGTGTTCTTGTAACCATACTTGCGATTTTCATTTCTTAATTAGTTAGATTATCCGTTTTCATTCTTTTAATCCTTTTCTTTAAGTTTCATACTTTGCTCAAAGTTTGTGATACTGTTTTTTTGTACTACAAATCTTGTAAATGTGTATATAATCTTAATTTTTTCATATAAAATTTCTAGAATATTAGATTAGTCAATTCCATTTTTATGCATATGAGCAATTTTTTACAATAAAAATAATTTTTGTTTAAATTAATGGTCCGAATGATATAATTTGAAAAGCTATTTGAAATATGAAATTTCCCATTAAGTTAAAATTGATTTTTACTGGAATTTTTTTGAAATAAAAAATATGAATTAAAATTTTCAGTTTAATCTGTAGTTAATGAAATGTTTAAAAAGATATCATTCTGAAAAGTCAGGTGAGTTTATCCTAAATTAGAGGTGTAATGTCTTACCCAATTAATTAATTTTGCTAAATAGCTTAAGTTTGTAAAGTTAGAAATATTATAGAAATTTTGAAAATTTGTTAAGATAAGTTATAGCGTA
>CM075858.1:31516196-31581196 GCA_037975125.1 Latrodectus hesperus
GCTTGCAATTACCTACTTTTTAAAGATCTATATATAGCAAGATTTGGAAAATACTGCATGTGCACCAGAACGGTCACAACACTTAAAAATTTCTGAAATACAATCATTAGTTTCAGGACCAGATTGAGCGCATTTTCCAGCAAGATCAGTATTCCTACATGTTTGTTGGGAGTGAGCATATCTCTGACATTTAAAACACTTAAGAGGGTTAAGAATGTATGGACGAAGTTTGATATTCTTATAATTTCTTTTTATGGATTTTGTTCATACTGATGTTTAAAAAGTTAAACCTGTTGGGTGATTATTAGTCTACCGTGATGTCGAATATTTATACAACCTGCAGCACAAACTACTTGATCACATAGATCTTCCAAGAATTCTGCTTCCGTAACATTTATAAAATTGGGGCTAGAAAGGAAACAAGGAAACTTATTTAAAGTTTTATAAAATTTCGACTGGAAGTAAACCCAATTTTTTACTTATTACTGATTATCGAAGCTTGTTTTATGTCAATTTGAATAAGAAGATCTCTTGATCGTAATTTTTTTAACACTTCCTATGTTACCAATAGTTGATGTTAAAAGCTCTTGTATCAGAAAAAGCGATATTGCATGAAAATTGCAGATGTAACGAGTAGCTAAATTGGCTTCAACGATACGAGAATCAGATACCATAGAATATTTATAAAAATTCAGCCCATCATGGAGCCCTAACAGGGATGGCAGCCACCGGCTCTCGACAACTCCAGCCTCGGTGCTTACCATAGTGCTAGTCGAGACCTCCCCGGAGGCAGTGCGCCAACCCCAAGGATGTGACTCCTTCGCTTGATCCCTAGCAGACTAGCCACGACTGTGGCTAGATACCAGTCTATTGACACACTGGGGACCACAGTGTACAAAATTTCAAAAGATTGCCCCACAAGGCTAAAATGTGAGGATCTTGACTGTCCATGAGAAGCAAGGGGCAAACAGAGCCGCTTCCCGTCGAGTGACAAAAAGGGTAAGGAAAAGATTAAAAGGAGAAGAGAGGAAACAGAGAGAGAATATAGATTCATGGGTGCTTCAGGACACCTAAAGAAGGTGAACCCCATGAGGGCCAAAGGCATATGGAAAGCTAATGAGTCCCACAAAATCTAGTCGGTTTTCAAAGTCAAAAAAACTAAATATGAAGTTTGAAAGAGGCATAAAATAGTGATGAGTATGATTAAGATATAGATATCAATTAATGTCAAACACCTTCTGTCGCAATTTCGTTTAAAAAAACATCCATAAACTATATTTTAATTAAAAGCACTTTATTTCAGCAACATAAAAAGAACCCTCATCCATAAATGTACAAAATGAAATATAATAAATAACAGAAAATGGAACATTACACAGTATAAAACCAATCAGCTCAGAATCAAAGCAATAACCTGCAATGAGAGAAAAAAACACATTTATTGCATTTAAACAAAACTGAATTCTAATTCCTGAATTGATATGTATATACCATTTAAAAATACATAGTGTTCATTTATGCATTGTTAAATGGAATATACATATTAATGCTATAACACTAATAATATGTATACACTATTTTTTAAAATGACATTATATATAATTATACAAACAGATATTTAATTACATTAAAAATATTTACAAAAAAATTTAAAATATCCAAAATGAGTTTTATATTGAAATAATAAGAATATATTGAAATGGTAAAAGTTAGAAATTGTCAACATTAAGGATATCTGAATTGGACTAGAAGTGACATACACATCACATAAGCAGAAGATAAACAAAATAAGAGACATTGCACACCATATTAGTCAAAATCTGAATAGGAAGCACCAAAATTATGTCAAATCGTCAGAGTCAGATACAAGGAGTGTAGTATTCATGCACCACTGCATTAAAAATGCACTATTAATACAATGATTCTGGCATGTTAAACAGCCAATCTTACTTACAGCGAGCAACAAGTGGATGTGAAAATTCATTGTCCTACATCATAACAATGGATCAACAAGTAAGCTACAGTACAATGGGTAAAGGATCACCTATTACTATAAAGGTAGTGAAGCGCAATTTGTAAACAGCTATGCCATTTAAACCATCAACATAAGAATCCTTCAATTGACTGCATAAAACTAGGCTCAATGATTTACATTGGATCACGAGAACTTTGCCAGTAGCCTGCTGCTATGTAAAAAATTGTTTGAAATGTTAAGTCACAATTCACTTTAGTATAAAACAATGGCAACATTAATGTAAACTAAAGGTCTTCAACCTTTCATGCCCAAGGGCCACATCAATGAATTAACAAAGATCCACAGCCCACATGTCTGTTAAGAATTAAAGTAATCAAAAAGCCCATATAAAAGAACAGATTTGCTTTATAATATTATAATCCATTCTAAGAAAAAAATGATAAGATTTATGTGCATGTCAATGTAATAAATTATGTGTGTATACATATATATATTCCACAAAAATGTTAAATAAAAATAAAATACTTTCTAATATTCTTAATTATGAAAAAAATAAAGGTGATAGCATAGAACAATGCTAAATAATACAGTTACAATAAGAAAAACTTATATCACTGACAAGGGAAGATAATATGAGTAATTTTAATGTGAAATTTGAGATTTTCATTTGATGAAAGCTTCAATGCAAAGTTCAATGAGCTACTGCCATTCATTTCCCCATAAAGTTTCATGAAAATGTTTTTGTTTTACATTTTTCATTTAAAAAAATGTCTGCAATTGTAGATACTGCTAAAGATGAAAGGCATGTTTACGAATTTTTGGATTTTAGTTTTCGGTTATGTACTTCAAAAAATCAATTAATGTAAGATTTTCAAGAAATTTATACTTCACAGGAGTCATATTCCAAATCTATAAATTCTAATTGAAGTTCAGAAAAAAATCTCTAATATCTATAAAAAAAAAATTATATTCTCATAAAAATTCTATTTTCGCTAAAATTGAAAATATCTGTTTTCGAATTCCTTTAACAAATTTATAATGCATTATATATAATTATTTGAGCTTCATGCCATAGAATTTTATACTCATTCCGTTAGTTTTAGAAAGTGAAAATGACATTTTTACTTAGATTATATTCTGAGAAATTCTGATTCTGTAAGATCAGACTGACTATATTCTGTATTCGATGGAGAACATTGAATTATTTTTGTCTCAAATGGTTTACAGAATCACAAAGATTATGAATAAGTACACCTTTTTTTAGAAAGCAATAGTTAAAATCATATAGCTGACCTGCAATATCAACAAGAAATGCAGCATCTTAACCAAGTCTCATTTTTGAAACACAGAACACAGGCGCTGAAGCTCTAACAACTTCTGTGAAGACGTAATATAACCATTATTAATTTTTAAACTATTCAAGGATTACATAAATTGCCATATTAAATCCTTTAGACTAGATGTTGATTTACAATAATAGTCATCACAGTATTATTCCCATCTGCCACACATCCCATTTGAGTAACGTAATTACTCACTTTTGCTTTCTAACCACTGTTATAGAAGAATATAGTAATGTTATTTGCAACAGATATATTGCTGAAATCTAATTCACATTTACTCAAAGATCGTATCAGATTTCAGCATTAACCAGTACATTACATAATTCATCTATAATTGTAAATCTCTATCAATGGCTTTAATAAAAATGGCTCTGGTGAAGTAATTGTTGCACTAATTCTTTCATAGAAACAAAGCAATTTTTTATGCATTTGGATTTTAATTTATTAAATATATCACTTGGAAAGTTCTCCATTCATCTAATACACCAGACCAACTAATATTCGATAAGATTTGAGCCTGTGCATATCTCAATTGTACTCTGATAACATTTTCAATTTTTTCATCAATAAATGTTTTGCTACATTAAGTGAACAGAAAGAAATGTTAACCATGAAAATTGTTTTCATATTTTTATTCAAAAAAGTGAGAAAAGACTAGACTATTTAACTTTTCCATTCATTAAATTTTATTACACCAAAAATTATTTTCTAAAGCAGAATATTTCCCCACAAAGCTTATCATGTCTCTTAATGTTGTATTCTTTCATCACACTTATACTTCTGTTACAAATAAGGAAAACTGCCTTATTTACATGTTTAACAAAATATTAAAATATATGATTTTTTGTCGAGAAAAATAGCCACATTTTTCCCAAAAAATGTTAATTTTTTTTGTTATTAAGGTTTGCTGAAATATTTTACCTTTAAAATTATTTAAAGTAGTGTTAATTTTTAAAATTCATCATTTTCAGAATATTTCACCTCAAATTTTATATTGTTTCAAATATCAAGAAAAATTTCAAAAATATCTTACGATGAAAAATTAAAATGAGAATTTTTCTTGCAATTTCTTCAAATTCAAATGCAAGATAACTAAAATGCTTTCAGCAAGCTACTTGAGGTTTAGTTTATTTGTAGCACTGCGATCGTTTCTTTCATATGAGAGTTAATTAAACTAGTACTCTCTCTTAAAGTGCATTCCAAAAATGCTTAAAGTGTATTCCAAACTTACAAACATCCACAAGCTCAAAGTGAAACTCAAGCTACTTGTGACATAGAGGTTGTGGGTTGAAGACTCTTATGGTAAACCGTATGAAACAATGGATCTTATTCTCCAACAAAAAATAGTTCAAACTGATGGAGGTTGTATCATTCTATTGTTTACATGAATTCATTTGAAATAAGACTCACAGAGTATGAGTTGATTATTATTTTGAAATAAACATTACCAATAAAAATTTTATTTCCATCAAACAATTTCATTGTCTTTTTATTTACTGTTACACGGACATTCCAAATTTCCACTCGTATACAAAGGGTATGGTTACAAGAATTTTGTTGGCGTGATGTCGCAAAACTCAGATTCACCATAAGAACATATTTGTTACAGGTATTTTTTGTATAGGTAGCCCCACCAATACAAAAAAGGCTTCAAATAGTCCACAAGAAATTCCCCAAAATTTGAGTATGTTTTGGAACATTCCACAATGATCTGGAATATTCCAGACAATTCTTGAACACTTCAGAATATACTGAAATGTTTTGGAATGCTCTTAAATACTCTTGAATGTTCTAAAAATTTCTAGAGGGCAAAACTTCCAGTCCTTATATCTTCAAAAACACTTCCTTCAGATAAAAACGGGAGCCTTCTTCAAGGATGGGTGATAGAGGGTTAATACACCACATTCTTGTTTATACCAGGACTCATTTTTAAATTATAGTTGCACACACATTGTACTCTTTCTTTTATAATATATATATATATATATATATATATATATATATATATATATATATATATATATATATATATATATATATATATATATATATATATTGATTGATTGATTTTGAAATCATTCCTTTAACATTACTAGTTAGTGATTAAATTGATGTTAATAAAACTACCACTCCTTTTTGCAGCTTCATAGATTATTTTACTATGAAATTTATCAGCAATATGAGAAACATTAGCAATTTCAATAATCTGTTCAAGCTACATCATATTAACAACTGATTCTGGAACATACAACCCAATTAGTAACTGCTACTTTAATAAGAATTTGTGATTATATTAGCTTTTAATTTTTTTATGATATGGAACACTGAGTAAAAAACTCATAACAATTCGCACCCAAATAACAAGAAACAAATTTTTACATTCATAATTAACAAACTTTATATATATATAAGCTATAAAATTAACATTACCTCCACATTATAGTACTATGACCTATGCTAAAACGGCACATGTGAATAAAACAATCAACATTCTTAGAAAAATTTATTTCATATTAAAATAAGTGGCAGATATATTTAATAGAATATGATTCTAGCCTTAAACTAATTAAAATTTATTTAAATGATTGAAAGCAATCTCAGTGCCCACATCTTGTTGTTTCAACACTATTTCATTTGTGAGGTAAGCAAATTTAAAAAATGGTAACATTCAAAGTTAATTAGTTACACAGATAAACTACTTTAAGATTCATTAATTAACAATAAAAAATTTAAAAATAGATTATTTTCACAATCCCTATCATTAAAACAGCCCAGAATGATTACAAGATAATTTTTTATTTAAAAAATAATGAATCAAATAATACAACAAGTTGAATAAAAACGAGCATGTTCCTTCCTATAATTCAGAAATGAAATTAAAATTAATTTTTATTTATCAAATTTGATTGTAATTGGAATAATTTTATTGTACTTTAAACAATTGAAAACTGCTAACAATTTAAAATTTCTAATAGGTAAAGAAAATACATAATTCTTCTAGAAATGTGAAGAAATGAAGCTAGATATCAAGAAAAATATCATAATGCTGATAAAAAAAATCATTTTTACAACTTATGACAAGGAAAACAATGAGGACCTTAATTTAAATAAAACTAATATTGCCTTCATTTTCCAAGGATTGAAAAGGCACTATGCAACTCATACAGTATCTGACTACACTAAAAAGCACAAAAAGGACAATAATATGAAAAAATAAGGTTCATTTCCAAAAAACAACCAAAACAGAAAATAAATCTTAAAATAATATGACACAAAATAACATATACTTCCAAAATACATACTATAAAAAGAAAATTCCAACAGCTGTGACTGGGAAGAAAATAAGTTTTTAAAAAATATTATGATCTGAGATACAAAATTACATGCATCTTCACAATGCATACCATAAAGAGAAAATTCCAACAATTGTGACAAGGAAGGAAATAAATTAAAAATTTATTCACTCAAATAAGACAATATAAAACAAAAATAAATACAAAAGAAATCAATTGTAAATCTATATTTTATCTTTTATGAATACACAATAAAAAGTACATTAACACTTTGTGTATAAAAAAATTTACTTGTTAATTCGTCATTGAATTATCTCCTTTTCTTTTTCTCTTGACGACTTCTTCGACCCACATGATGACTATGGTGCCGATGAGAAGGTTGATGAATTGGACCATCTGGTAAAATATCTTCATCACTTGAGTCTCCTCCATCCTATAATTTATAAAAGTTGTATTAAGAATTATACAAAAGTACCAAAACATAAAAAGTGTGACTCATATATTCTTATAAAGAAGTAAACTAATGTAGAAATTTATATGTGAATTCATATTTCACTTAATTTATCTTTCTGATTTCTCACTATCTGCATTGATTTACTAAATATTAAGTTGTATAACTAGTTGCAAACAATTAGAATGAGATCTTATATTTTGTTATTAAATAAGATTTTATATTTGTATTTATAAAGTATTTAGTAAAAATTTTTATTTAAAACAAATTTATTTTCAAGGAAATGTAAATGATATAAGTTAAAAATAAAAAAAGCCTAAACATTTAAATTTGCATACAAGAGAAAATTTAAATTTCCTTCAGTATTCAGAAAAGTTTATTGACTTCTAACTAAGTATTAAAAATAAATATAATTAACAGTGATTTGTAATATATATATACATATATATATATATATATATATATATATATATATATATATATATATATATATATATATATATATATATATATATATATATATATATATATATATATATATATATATATATATATATATATATATATATATATATATATATATATATACATATATATATATACATATATATATATATATATATATATATATATACATATATATATATATATATATATATATATATATATATATATATATATATATATATATATATATATATATATATATATATATATATATATATATATATATATATATATATATATATATATATATATATATATATATATATATATATATATATATATATATATATATATATATATATATATATATATATATATATATATATATATATATATATATATATATATATATATATATATATATATATATATATATATATATATATATATATATATATATATTCAACAATTTCTGATTTGAATTTTTGATACCATCATGCTATTTTCATGTGCACAGAAGTAAACAGGATAACAGAATTAAATAATTTACAATAAAACTAATAATGTTATGAGAAAACTCAACCTGTAAATAAACACATCTACATTTTTTGAACACTTAAAACTTATTTCAAAGAAATGTGAATATTATCGAAAGTATTTTATAAGATATCAGATTCATAAATTTTTTTAATCTACTTTATTTAGAAGTTATTTTAAATATAGGAAAAAAGAAATAAATAACTTCAATTTTTTTTAAGTTGAGCATCCATAATATTATTTATAATGCAAAATTGGTAGACACATAAATATATTTTGCAGAGAGTAATTTTAAATTTTATCAGCAAATGTATCACACTAAGAATACCTATAGATAATATAAATTAGGGACCAAATAAGGAATGAATTTTTAATTTGTTACATTTATTGATGCCCAATGGCTTTTGACATTGAGGGCTAACTGGACAGGGACCGACAGTTTAAAATGTACTCTGGACCGCCACAAACATCCATGCCTAAAGCTAGCTTGGTTGATTTATTTGTCACTCAACAATATTTTTTTGCATATTTAAGCTAATTAAACTGGACCTAAAGTTTAAAGATGTTTCCAAACAACTGCAAGCATTCATGCCATGGTGGAATTCAAATAACATTTAACAGTTGAACCAAAGACCAGAGTGTTAACCACTGTCAGCCAATACAGATGAGAACCAAACCCACAAACTGTTGAACTGAATGCCAGGGGACTAGTCATTAAGCTACCAGCTCAGCAGATTTATGATTAGGTCACTAATCTAGAAAAGCATTATTAAGTAAAAATCAACACTTAATAAGTAATATTTAAAACAAAAAGCACTGAACATAAAAATGATTGAAGACATCTTGAATTTTAGCAGTCTCTCTTTCAGCAGTCACTTTTTTCAGCCAATGTTGTTATTGATGTTACTTATGACACTTGGACAAACCAAGCTCTTTATGGCATTGGGTAGCAAATTTAAATCAATACAAAATGTGTTGTGTTACTAAAAAAGAATTTAAAACTTATGTAGCTAAACAGTTCCATATTACAAAGTAATTAGAACATTACATTCCAATATTAAAATGGAATATTCTGAAGGATCTTTAGTGTTGCACTTTGATATGGAGGCAAGTAGTATTTGGCAGACATAATGTAAATAGCTTCACTGTTTTGAATAATGTTATATCTTTGTGTTAAAAACTCATCTGTTAGTGAGTTGTGTGATCTTGAATGCTTGGGAATTTTAGACCAATTCAATAGTTGAATAAAAATAGGGAAAATCGAAAGTTGATGGAAAAATTTGAAACACCATGAAAATTTTGCCAGATGGTATATAAAAATTTTATTTACCTTTTAAATCAGATACAACTGATTTGCCTTCCAATAAAGAATTGACATGGAAACAGCATAAAAAATGTGTGAATGAGCACAACAAAATTTAAATTTAGATAATTACAAAGCTGTATTTAAAAAAAAATGGAAAAAATTAAAAACTTCAGAAAAGGTTAAAAAATGAGTTGAAGAGTGAAAATAAAATGTTGCATTTTTTGCCACATTGACCAGATGGGAAGTTAGTCACAAAATTGGGATAGTTTTTGAAACATCATCTAGGAAAAGGGAAGAGTTCTTTATATTATTTACTATACAAAGGTCTGAATTTAAATGTGATAATACTAGAAATTATTGATAGATTAAGGAGTTATGTATTTGGAATTTCTGATGTTAAAAGATGTTCTTGCAATTGGAAATTGTTCCTGAGCATTGAGATTATTTGAGATTCTTTCATCCTAAAGGAAATGAGAAAATTGTGCATAGACATTTTCAAATTACTTTCAGTGTGTCATTCAGTCCTTTTCTGTTAGTTGCTGCACTTTCCCATAAATGTTCCAGCAGAAGACTCTGAAATTGCTTATAAGTTAAATCTTTCATTTATGCAATCACATTCAATTGCATTACAGAAGTAAATAATGTTAAATAATAAAAATTTATTTCTAAATTGACAGAAATTTTGTCTCGAGGTTGCTTTAACTTGAGAAACAGGGAAAGTTATACTGATTGTATATATGTTTCTAAGAGTGTAGGATTAGCAAAAATTTGAGATTTTATGGAATGAAGATAAAGATGTTATAAGTGCAATGTTTGTATAGAGGATTTGACATTTGATTGTTGTTTGATAAAATGATACATTTTATTTGCTTTACATAAGAATTTTTACCTAATATTATAATTTTAATGTTCTGCAACTCTACTTCCTAAAATATCATTGCATAATACTTGGAAACTAAAATTATCCTGCAATTCGGTTTTGCCCAATGATGTTGTGAAACACTTTAAGTGGTAGAAGTGAAGTAGATAGGCTTGCAGAAAGAAATGTTTTGTTTTATTGAAATCAAACACGCCACTCAAATACAGGTTTTTGTTGGTTGATGCATGTAAAGAGGCTTATGCAGCTTGCATATTTCTTAGGATAGACATTTCTCAAGGTGTGAAAGTTATACTTATCAGAACAAAATCAAGAATTGCACTTTTGAAAAAATATCTGTCTACAAGTTGGAACTAATGGCATGCTATATAGGTGCTATATTAGGATATTTGGTGCCAGAAGCTCTTAGTATTACTAAAATTAAAATCTCATTTTGTAGAAGCATTTGGATTCCATGGTTGCTTTATACTGATTGAGGAAAATGAGAAGTTGATGAGAAGATGAAGGAAAATAAAACACACTTATATTTAAGAAAATAAAAACTACCTTCCCTCAAAGCAAATGGTGACATTTACTACTGAAAATTATTGCAACAAATTTAATTTCTCTGCGATGTTCACCTACTCAGTTGGTTGAATCACACTGGAGGCAAGGTTCATTAGGATTAACAGAATCATCCGACACTAGGCCAGAGACTGAATTAATAAATTGCAGAAAATGTTTTAGAAATAAATACAAGCTAAATAGTAAACATTTTAGAGGAGCTCTTAATGAACTAATTACAACTGAATAAAGTGAAGTTTCTCACTATGCAGGAATTCAACACATAAAATGGAAGTTCATACCTCCCCCAGGTATTTGGTGTCATAATTGGTGGGAAAGGCTCATTAAAACAGTGAATGAGAACTTCAGGCAAAGTCATATTTTTCTATGAAGAGCTGGCAATTATCTGTGCAAATGTGAGAAAGTAAATTAATTCACATTCTATAACATACCTATATGAAGAAATAGAAGATCTTTCACCAATAACACCAGCCATGTTTTCCATTGATTAAAAAATAGTAGCAAACATTACACACTTAGATTTTCAATATGCTCATCACTTCCACAAATGATTAGGAATTTAAGATAATTGAAAAGACGAGTAAATGATTTGGGAAACAATTTTAAGGTCAGCTAATGCAACAATAGAAACCAGTCATCAAATACAAACCAAAAAGACATCTAATTAATTGGAGATAATAAAAAAATTTACAGTGGACACTGGCTCAAGTATTAGAATTGATTCCAGGAAAAAACACTCATATTAGAATTGTTAAACTGAAGATTCAATCTAGTATACTAATGTCCAATTCAACATGTGTTTCCACTTGAAATGAGTAGAAATGAATTGCAAAATGTATCACTTCATAAAACTTAATTGAAGGAATTTACACAAATCTGCAGTTCCAGAATTCTCAGAAATTACCTTATTTCAAATGACCAGATACTGAATGTTATACGGAAACACAACAGACTGAACACAAAACTGTGATGATGTTTTTAAATAGCTATCTAGCTCCTCAAAAGACGGAGGCTGTTGCAAGTGACAATGTGCCCCCATCTAATAAAGAGTAATTTGAAGATGCAATTTAGTATTCTGATATTTAAGACATCACTAGTTTTTATTGCCATCTCTGTTTAATGTAATTCTATATAGTTATGTTTTGTTAATAAATATGTTTATGTTACATAATGCTTGTTTTTTATTCATTATCAAACTATTTTAATGATCTAACAGACAATGGGTAGACGTCTGCCCTGCTTTAATACTTTGAAATTGCAACATCAAGAAGGCTGCATAAACTTTTATTTACAGAATTTGACTAAGCATGTGATAGTTTCATATATAAATTTTTTTTCAACTTAAATATAGTAAAAAATTTTTAGAATACAAATGAGTGCAAAAGATTCTTTTTCTAAGAATAGGATCTATTACATAATCAATCAAATGTACATATTAAGCAAGAACATGAAAAGTTGAAAACAATTACTCAATCTGTTAACTTGTTTAGGGTTCTAGATTAGCATTCTTAACAATACATTTAATCATGAATTAATCTCCTTTAAAAAATGCGATAACCAACTTATAATTAGTAAAAATACTATGATTGATTGAATCTACTTTAGGAAACAGGTTTATTTGACATTGCATTGTGGACTGCCTAATGATCCAATGCTGTTGTAAAGCAGTGGTGGGTCATATTCATATGCCGCAAGAGAAGAACCCAGAAAACTCCCACGTACCCACAATGATACACAACCAGCAGTAGAACAATAACCCTCTACTGTTGTTCAACAGCAGCTGGGATCGAACCCACGACTTTTGGCTCCAAAAAAGGATGTCCTACTATTAAGCCAATGTAAGCCCATTTCTTTGAGAACCAAAAGAATGAATATAAGGATCTATAGTAAAACAATAGAGTTTACTCATGCTATAGAAATATAATGCTGAATGAATATTTCTAAAAGAGTGAATATTTGGTACATTTTTTCCATGAATACAGTGAGGTTTATTTTTATTCAGGTTCCAAATCAAGAGGGATATTAATATCAATGGTTATAGACTATGTATGTAGTAAAAGGAACCATATTAGAGCAAGCCAAAAAATAGATGAATTTGAAAAAATTGTGTGGTTACAGTCATTTAATTATAAATATTAACTTTGTTAATTCAACACTGCATATTCATACTTAAAAAGTGGAATGATTAATAGTTCTTTTAAATAGTGAAACAAAAGGTAAAAAGAGCTCATCATTACTCAAAGTTAAAAATGTCAGAACTTGAGCAGTAAAAATTCTGTGAAATAGATAAGCCTTATGATGATTTGTTAAATACAAATGCAGAGTTATACTCAAGAAACAAACACTTGTTGATAATCTTAGCATCATTTTAATAGCAGAAGCTATAAAAATCAAGTTATATTGAAACTTTAATTTACTGTTAGCAATGTATTTTAATTCTTGTTGATTATTGTCTCTGTGGCTTTCATGGGGTCTTTCAAATTTGATTTTCCTATTTCATCTCCCCCTTTCTTTCTTTTTTTTTAAATAATAAATAAAATGTAAATGCTTTAAGTTTTTATTTATATTTCCTTATTAATTTGTTTACTTGGCCACTTATAGCCTTTATTGAGGAATAAAATTTTTTTATACAAAATGTTATTTTTGTAACAAAATTGCATAATATTAATATGACACTTGACAAATAAAATATGACAGCATCTTTTAAATTCAAGTTATATTATATTCTTTATAGTTTATGTATATTATACATTTTATTTTTAATATATATTACATGTTATTTATTCTACTGTAGTTTGCTACATATTATATGCATATCAGCTATATATGTTAAGGACATTGCTTGTTACTTATTTTTAAACCACAGTGAGTCATATCTAAATATATTTTAATTAAAAAAGTGCTCACCTAAGGGGCCTCAATTATGTGCAGGGTCAAAAGACGTTTTGTCTGTGCACAAAATGTAAAGCTGAGCAAGCATCGCCAGATCATATTTTGAGCTGCTTGAATTTTGGGTTTTTTTAAGGCCCACTATGTTTTTGGATTTCCTGGCTGATTATGGACTTGAACTAGTATTATAATCGGATCATCTGGGATTAGCAATGACAATTATAAAAAATAAGGACACAGCCTGCCAAATGTATTGTCATATAAGACAATAGATATTTCATACTTCTACTATAAGTTAAACTACCTTATTTAGTCTGCAAATGATCATATAAAGAAAACTGTAGTAACAAAGCCTGAATAAATCACAAATTCTAGTTGAACATTCATAAAATTTTTGTCGAGCTTCCTTCAGTCCAACAATTTGTGGATGTGAATTCTACCTCAAATCTGGATGTTTGTAGTAGTTCGAAATCCACTTTAAATTATAGGTCCAGATCTAATTAGCCCAGATAAGCAAAAATAAGCATTAATAAACAATTAAACAAACCAATCATGAAATTTCATTCTTGATTTTTTCCTACATCAGTTACAAATTGAACCACACACACACACACACACACACATATATATATATATATATATATATAATAATTTTCATCCTGATGATGCAAGTGTTCAAGCATAAAATGTTTCAAGATTGCAGTGTTAAATAGAAAAAACAATACAAAGTCATTATAGCATTTTAGATGTGATCATGAATACAGCTTGTGATCATATACAGTCGTATCTTGCTAAATTCTTGTAGTAACAATTTCATTAGACAGATAAGCATTTTGATATCATACTTATACCAAAAAAACGTATTTAATCCTGAAAACTGGGAGTATTGTTTGTCAACAAAATTAAGAAAAAAACATCTGGAATAACACTGAATTCTAATTGCAGGAGAGAGAATAGGATAATCTCTAATTTTTTTAAATACAAGATAACTCGTAGCACGCAATAAATAATGGTTTATGAGAAAGTTTGGCGCATTCGCCAAAATAAGGGGTAAGCAATAATTCGTTATAACTCGGAAATGAAAGTCAAACAAAACACTAACATTAAAATTTAATTGTATCATAAAATCATCAATACTAATACAGTCATTTTTCTTTCATTTTTAAAAATGGAAAATTAAACGAAGATAGTTAATTTTTGTAATATGGAAACATAATGATTATAATAGACATTAATAAGCAACAACTTACTCGACCCTCTTCTTTAGGAGGAATAAATACAACAGCAGCTATACACACTAATTGAAAAATAGCTCCAAAAAACAAGCCATATCGTAAAAATTCATCTACAAACTCCGCCATAATTTCGGTTTCTCGTAAGCAGACTTGGTTTTTTATTTATTATTTTTATTTCCCGCAATCCTACCAAACAAATAAAATCTGTCTTGCTTATGCCAACTATAGTTTAAATGAAAATTAAAGAAATCGTTTTACACCAGTCTTGACTGCTCATCAGTCAGTCACAACCCCGCTGCACAACCCGAAAACAATAATATGGCTGTTATTGTTTTCCTATTTAGTATTATCTGGGGGAGGAAGAAATCCCGATTTCTTATGCCAATTGGCAACCATTCTGGTTTGCCAATCAATTTCCGATACCCCTCTCTCCTCCGCTTGGCGAAAACTTTTTTCGCCAATTTCGACAAGCTGGGACCGCAATACTTAGTTTTACCCATTCTGGAATGTTTTACTGATAATGAAATTTACACTTAACAGTTTTACCAAGCAAGTTAAATTAATGTAATTATAATATTGCTGAAAATTGTTTCCCATATTTTTAAAATTATTATTATAATTTTTTTCAGGCTGCTGATTTGCAAATATAGTTTTTATAATTGTGTTTTAAAATTTATTTTTAGAGGTTTTCCAGAGAACCGATGTTTTTATACGCAGTTCCTTACAGGATGATGATTGCTGTAATAGAGAATTGACTGCCCCATACTGAAAAAATGTGTTCAAGTGAAAGAATAAAAAAAATTTTCAAAATGTATAAACTTATTAATGTATTAATAAATTGTATCTTTCAAAATTAAACAAACTTTATTGCATAATCTTATTCTCTACCTTAAAAAAAAATTCTTTGAACAAGTTTTTACATTTTTCAAAGAAAAGAAAAAGTTTTATTTTAAATGATATAAAACAAAAATTTCAAAATATTACCTGTATAGTAATATGTATAAAAAGTACTAATTTAATTACAATGAGAAAATTCTATAATATTTAATGTAAGACATAAATAAAAAAAATAAACTTTCTAGTAGATAAAGATTTCAGCCACTTCATAGCAAATAAAGAAAAATTTCACACAACCAAAGTATTAAAAAAATTAAATTAATTAAAAACTAAGTTTTCACCTTGTCTACTGCATAAAAACTGAGCCACTTCAGTCGAAAAGCCTCATCTAAAATACATCCATAAAAACTATCTAGTATAGAGCAGTGCGTATGAATACATCGAAATTTCGTCCAATGCAGACATCTCGAAGACATAAAATGGGTGGATATTTGACGTGTCTAAATTAACTAAATTGGACCAGAAAGAGACGTCTACTGGATTAGAGTACATCCTGCTGATGTCATAAGGAATGTAGGTCATAAGGAATGGTTGCAAAGAAGTAAAATTGTTCACAAGAGCTTTAAAAGCCTTTCAGAGCAATTACCGCATAGTTATAGCACAAAGGAAGCATTTGGATGATGTATTACGTGATAGAATTATTGGCCGTCTGGAATGTGGACATACCCAGCTGGAAGTATCCGAGGAACTTGGAATCTCCCAGAGAGTCATCTCCAAGCTTTGGCAACGGTTCCAAGATGATGGTAATGTGAGTAGACGTTACAGCAAATGTTGCTCCCACGTTACAACACCGAATGAGGACTGGTATTTGGCAGTTACTGCCCCCCCCCAAAAAAAAACAGACGGAGCACATTAGACCTGTCTTGTCAGCTCTCTTCAGCTACCGGTACGACAATTTCAAGGTAGACCGTGTACAGACGCTAACAGCACTTTGGTCTATATGCTCGCAGGCTGTCAGATGTGTTCCACTTACCGCAATCCACTGTCGCCTGCGGTTAGCTTGGAGTAGAGAGCATGCATTGTGACCACCGCAACGATGATCTTGTGTGACGTTTTCCGACGAGTGCAGGTTTAGCTTTCAGTCTGATTCTCGCCGGACTTTCATATGGAGAGTGCCAGGTACCCGTTACCACCAAGAGAACACCATTGAATGACACCGTTACGTTGGTGCAGGATTGCTCGTTTGGGGAGGAAATATTCTGGGTATTGCATTGTTTGGGCGGCATACTATGTGTTAACCATCATACCAACCATGTTATATTGGTTTTTGTAAATAGGTTCTTTTTTAAAAATTGATCCAGGGAGTAACAATTGCAATTTTTATTAATGATGTCAAACATATAGCATCTTTTTTGCTTTTTACCTTTTGTTTAATAGACTTTACAAATAAGTCACATTTGTTTTGCTTCTTTCTTTGCCTGAACTTGCATTATCTTTAATTTATGGACATGAATGTAAATAATGTACATAACTATTCTTAAAAAATAAAAGCAAGCTAAATGTAATTTTTTTCGTTCATTGCCTGATAGCCAACTAGGACGCAGTATGTATTCAGGCAGGCATCACCAACCCGCGGCATAATGGGCCGCATGGAGCCCAGTTGAATTTTTATCTTTCTACTCGTTTTTAAAAGATAATAGAAAAATAAAGAAAAAATATTTCATCTTATGTATTTTTTAATATTCTTTACCAACAGTCATATTACATTTTAATCATAAAGGAGGAAAAGCAACTGCTGAACGAAAGTCAATATCAGTTCAATTTTCTATAATCAAATTTTTGTTCACGGAAAACCTACGTTCAACAAATGCTAAACTATGAGAGAGTAAAAGCAAATTACTTTTCATAAGTGACAATTTTGTCTATGTGAGAGTATGTTAAAACAAAAAGTATCTGTTCCATCTTTAATAGGATTAAATTTCTCTCATCAATGCAATCTTACTACTTGCTAGAAATGATTCTCTCTCTTACATTTTTTTTCTCTTTCTGAGCCACGCAAAAGCCAATCTTGTATGGCTTCTCCACAGTCCACTGGTCATTGAAAAGATACTTTCCACCAGGCATATTAAATATTTTGTTTCAGTCTTTGTTTCATTGATAAACGAATTCCTCTCTTTTCATGGAAATTATATGCAATTTTCACCAAGGAAGATATAGAAAATATTTTTAAACTAAAATATTTTATATTTATATATAAGTATTCTGTGAATTTTACACAATATAATAGACAGAAACTAACAGAAAAAGAATAAAAAATCGCATCATTGATTGCACGAAGTGATACTTATTGATGATTACTCACTTTACACACATAAATCTAAATACTACATCCTATCCTAACTCCATCATCATAAAACTATTGTGGCTCAACTAGATATATTTATCTATGTCAACAGTTATAAATGCAATCTAACATCGATTGTGTGCCGACATCTAGTGGTTACACTAAGAGCTCAATTTAAATTATTCAATATTAATACTCAATTTGATTTTTGAAGAATTTCACAGAAAGTTTTAAAATAAAAATTATATTTTCTAACAAAAAATAAATGCATTAAGGTAAGTAAAAATTCCAGGAGTTTCCATTAGTTGTATGAACTGTGTACAAGGTTGTCCATGTTCTTTAGCCAAAGAATCAGCACATTCACTTTCAATATTTACCTGTGTATTTATGCATTTTTTTGCGATGCAGCTGCAAAAACTGTAAAGTAGAAAATTTATAAATGAGGTGATGTTAATAATCTCTTTAGTGATGGCCCATTTAGAATCTGAAAAGATTATCAATCCTTTAGTAGTAGTATCAGTTAATAAAATGAAAAAAATAGACAAATTTAGATAATAAACTTTATTAAATTGCTTATTTATAAATAATTTCCTTCATTCCCTTATTTTTATCAAACCTATAAATTCAGCAGTAAGATGTATACATATTTTCCTTTCAATGCAAGAAAACAGTACAATAATTTATTTGGAGTGTAAAATTTTAACTGTTCAACACAAATAAGCCACCAAAAAAAAGAAAAAAATGAATTGTTCATCCGTACACAAGAGATAATTACAGCAATCCCCCCTATAACACGGTACTCTTATAACGCATTTCCATATAGCGCGATTTCATGTCTTTCAAATATCTCGTTTTGATTACTCCCGTTATATTTCTGGACTGCGAAATTAATAATGATTCTTACAGTTCATAATCAATTTCGCGTGCGTTTGCACATTGTGCTCTTATAAAATTAAATTGTTCTTTGAATATTCAGCTAAAAAAAATGTGCATGGACTGTTATTTCAGATAGATCATACAGCGAATAAACATGTAATAAAATTGTTTTTGAAATTATTTGACAATTCGATTTTAATAAAACGCACACTTTTCGTTCATAACATAGTCTTTCCTAAATATTCAATTTAAAATACCTTCAATGAGAAAAGTTAAACATGAATGATTTGTACATACGAGGTCTTACGAAAATGCTCGTACAGGTCTTCCTATAAACGCGGAAACAATATACGGTGTTATAGAGGGCAATACTGTATTAAAATATTTTGTACTCATTTTCCAAATTTAGATGTTGGGAAATTTTTTTGCTAGGAAATCTAATTTCTTTATACATGAAAATATTAAAACTCTATAATGGTGTTTCCTAAAAATTAAATTTCGAACACAGCATCTGATATATATATATATGCACTATCTATGAAAACATTCAGGGTTAAAGCACACTCTAACCTCCACGGTTATAAACCCCTGAAGTTTCATAGCTTAATTTCAGTAATGGTTCCATTTACGATCACACGCTCAGATTAAACACTTCTTTGAATTGTTTTCAATTGTTAAAAAGAATAATGAAAATTTTAAGGATTTAGGTGTATATAAAGAAATTAATAAAATTTAAAGCGTCATGTATCTCGAAAAAGGTTGGGATTTCTACATAACCAGGTTCTCTTCTGAATGAATTCTATATAGTTCAACTAGTTTCCCAGAATCAAATGACTCAAAATTGTTGTTAATGATTTAATAAATAATTATTTTAATTAATTAAAAAAAATTTTCCCGACACAAAATTTGTTCAATTTATGTTAATTTTCAAATAATTGAAGAAATAATTTTAGTGGATTTGTCTTGTATGTAGAATATTTTTCAGAACCAACCTTTCGCAATTCAGACAAGAATTTTTAATAAAAAGTATTTTAAAAATATGACGATAGAGTTTCGGACTTAGCTATTTAACTGAATTCAAGAAAACAATACAATATTTGTATCATATATAATTCATATAAAACAAATTCTTTATACATAAAATTTTAAAAATTCATGATTTTGCATTTTTTTTAAATATATAATTAGAGAATTAATCAGAATTTCAGCTTTTGGGTTAGAATATTTGCAATCTATTAGTTTTCATGATATTATTTCACACATAAAAAATAGACTATAAACATTTTGAACAATTTAATATAATATATTAAGACACTTAAAATATTTTTGTGACCAGAGGATACATTTATTAAAAGTTGAGCGACAATGCTATGGAAAGATTAAATAGGAACTAAGTTAATGCGATTAAATTACACTTATATTTAAGTTCGATTTATAGCCACAGATATAGATACAATTTTAAAAGAAATAGGAAGCATAAAAATCTAAACAATACATATTAAATTCATACAACATAAGTCTTCAATATCAATGCATCTGCAACAGAATCTTTTAGAGAAAATCATTAAAAGAAAATCCAACAACCAATATTAGACTTTTCAACAAATTTCATCACGACTCACATTTTCTCAGACACAAGATAATGAAAGCAAGACATTACACACAATATCACTCATTATTCAAGCATAAACAATCAGATATCACAATGCAATTAAATAGTATTATAATCTTGATAATCACAACAACTGGGCTTCAAGTAAAAGAATTAACTGAAGCAACTTAAAAAGTCACTTCACTTATTTGAAAAGCAAAGACGAATTCAGTTTTGATAAAAAGCTGGACACATTTTCCTTTTTTCTTCCTTCAAGAGTTTGTAATCAAGAGACCATTATATTCAATTACAAAGCAGAGTTTTTTGGAGAAATCAATAAACTATTTTAAACCGCGACGATTTTTTGCAGCAATATTGAAACTAATAATATAGTAAACAAAATTAATAATTCTCACGTTTTAGAATAATTTGTTAAATTAAAAGGACACCAAGTAAAATTAAACATTTTATGAAGAAGTCTGGCAATTTGTATTTTTTGTCACATAATCTTTATGATGAATACAAATTCCTTGAGCAGGTGGAGATTGATTTGTTTCGATTTAGTTTGTCACTCATTAATTCTTATTTTCATATAAAAACAATTTAGACAAAGGTGGTTAAGTTTGTTGGTAGTTCACTGCATATATTTTTTCACACGTGGGTAAATTCAGATGAATTTTGAACCACTACAAGCATCAAAGAGCCCAAGCTAGCATTTTAACCCACGTCTAAAGCATTCAATAGCAGATTTCAGAATAAAAATAATTGCATGCTAACCAATCGATTTATAGAATTTATTCAAAGAAAAGCTTTTAGTCTCATTACAGAAAATTGCATTAATAAATACCCAAATAAATGTCTATGAATATAAAATGGTTTCATTATCTGTATTGAGACATACATTGTTTGCTTTATTGTTCAACAGTCATTTTTGTACACAAGGACTAATTAGACCAGGCTTTATAGCTTCAAATGGATTCCAAACCCACAAACTGTTGAATTAAAGAGATAACCATTCAGCTGCAGTATTTATGCAAAATAAGCAATAAATTGTAATATTAAAAGTAGATAAATATATTATGCTTCCAGTTTATGCACAATCTTGGTAAACAATGCCTTATTTTGAATGAAAGGTTTAAGTATTCCTTTTATGTTTGTAAGAAATACTGATTTCAACAAGAAACAATATTTTTAGGTGAAAGCTGTAGATAGTGAACACATTATTAAATTGCTCTCATTTGGCAATAAATACTGAAAATATATACATTTAGTTTATTTTCACTTAGAATTTTTAATATTAAAATAAGTATTATATATATTTTGTATTGTGTATTAAATATATTTTTTAGAAAAGCATTAAAAACAGATCATTTCAGGTTCCAGATAGAAATTCAGATTATAATCTTTATTTTGATATTCAGTCACACATTTACATGTACTGTTCTCCTTTAAGAGTTGGAAACTAAAATGAACTAAATAGTATGAAACCACATTTAATATTTATAAATAACTTATGTTATAGAAATGAAGCATAAATTCAATCTATAATTATAGTTTGATGAAAACATTGTTACAAATGTTTAATGAAGTGCTATTATCAAATATAATATGCGAAATATAACAAATAATAAATGAAACTTTAATTTCCAATCGTAAATTGCTTTATTACATGATAAATCACATCAATCTATAAGAGAAATATTAATCAAAAATTTATAATCATAATCATAAATAACACCCATATGAAAAATACTTGGTATGTGTGCTAAAATAAAACATCAAAATTATTTAGAGTTACATTGCTTAACTTATTTTGTTACTTTAAAAATATTCAAAGAAACTTGATTAAGATACAATATCATGCAAAAAAAAAATATAAATTTTAATATTATAAATATATATATATTATATATATATATATATATATATATATATATATGTAAGGATAATATATAAAAATTTAACTTCAATAAGGACATATAACTAATGCTTTTATTCATGCTCTTAGTAAACATTATCTAATATATGTTCCTTAAAATAAATCTAGTAATTCAAAACTTAAGATTAAGTCAAATCATGTGTAAACTATTTATATAAATATTGGTATTTATTGAAAATACAATGCAATTTTTAAATCAAATTATAATTTTCTTTGTTAGTCTGAGTAGAGTAATTGTACTAAAAATATATATTTTACTTCATTCAAAGACTGGAAACTTAAAAAAAATTAGAGAATTTTATATTTATTAAAGTAATTGAAAAACATTTCATAAGCATAGAAAGTAATCAAAAAGAGTAAAAAATGAAAGAGACATTAAAATTTTAGTTGGATCTAATTTTAATTAAAGCCATAGATATTAATGAAATATAACATGTATTTACAAGTATCTACAAAATACAAACATAACATTTAAAAAGTTAATTTCCTTTAATTTGCATGTAAGAATATCAGTCATTTATATTAAAGAATCAACTCATATGCAGTAATCCTTTCCTCTTTCATTGCATTTACGAAAATTAAATAAAATTGTATACCTATAGTATGAAATCTTTTTTTTTATTAAGTTTTCAGAGACTTGTAGTAGCAAAAAGTTAAATTTAAAACACTACTAAAACTTGTCATTTAACTAGAAACTAATAGGGCTTAAGAAGAAAATGCTTAAAATATAAAGGTACAGAATTTATGAACAGTAAAAAATATTCTGCATTTTTATATTCAAAGAAATTTATTGCAAACTTATGAGCTTAAAAATAAAATGTTAGAAAATTTCAAGTGGAATAGAAGATTTTTCAGTCACTACAAATAACAGCAATACAGCAGTTTTTTGAAGTAAAGACACTCTAACACTTGAGTATACAATAGACATACAAATTAGTTTTGTACACCTTTTATGTTATAAAATCTAAAAAGATGCGGTTAAAAATTTAGTCAAAATAAAAAATACATAATCATAAGAATCTAAAGATATACCTTAAGTCAGATTACATTAACATAATTTAAAGATCAAAAATTAACAAAACTGCAATAATTTTCAATTTACTTGTTGCATGAAATAAGATTAAATACACACCATAAAAATATTCCTATTATTTTATCAATAAGGAACATCTGAATTCTAGGTACTTCTTAAATTCTAAAAGTAATTATTATTGAATTAAATTTTATACAATTTTGAAAAGCGAAATTAATAAAAAATTTAAAACTTACATTAAAAAAATTTTATATTTTCTTAAAAACAATAAATGATAAAAGTAAAGGATTATTATATTTCAATGCCAAAATTTTAGGAATTAAATATAAAATTATAAACCATTATTAAATAGTTGATAAAATTTCAAGAATACATTATTTATAATTTTCTAATAATTTATAATTTTCTAAGAAACATTGCTCATTAATGAAACTTAAATGTCCTTTCAATCGATATTTTGATTTGTAAAATGAAAATATATATCATTTAACCCCTTACACATGAACTAAATGTTTGAAAAATGATATTTGAATGACATTTTGATAGCAAAAAATTGTCTAGATAATTTTTCAAAGCAAGAATTGAGAAAAAACATCAGAATAAAAAATTCCCAAATCTAAAAGATTTTACTTGAATTAATCTTTTTTGAGATTATTTCAAAAAAGTTTGGTTAACAAAAAATACTTTATTTGTATAAATTGAATGCTGAACATTAGCAATTCATTTCAGAAAGAGTATTAACAATTATAATAAGGTTGAGAGAGAAAAAAACATACTTTAAAACTTTAAATAACACATAAGCTCTCCACCTGCTTTCTAACACTAAAAATAAATAATTAAGCTAAAAAATAGGCAATTTTTAATTTTAACCTTAAACAGTGTTTTTTAAAAAAAATCTCTTGCTTTAATTGAAGATTCAAAGTTTTTATACATTAATTTAATCTTTTATTATCAATACAACAAATATTAAGTATTTCACATGTGAGAAATTAAATCATATGAAAATATTTTAAAGTCTGATTAAACCATCTGCTCTGTTTCCTATAAAACACATCTATCAAATTCTTCATTAATAGATGGGTTTTCTTTGATTATGTTTTATCTTCATTAATAGAAAAAAATGAGCAATCTGTCTTTAAGAGTTCAGTTTAGAGAATAATCAATAAAGAAAGGATTGGTCAATATGTTAAAAAAAAAAAAAATTAAATGTGCATATACTGAACCATGTATTCTCACACCTTTTCAACTAATTTAACAATTTTACTTTAAACATTAAAGAACATTATAAATTTAAGCAAATTATGATAGCATATTTATGTGTAGCCATGCAAAATATTTAAAATACAAAAATATAGTAGTAACAATCAAAAACTATTCTTGCAAATATGTGCTGAAACATAAATGTCTTGTAAAGAAACATTAGTTTTAGCAGTTTTTCGATGAAAACATCTCATAACCAAACATTTCAAATAAAATTTGAAAATAAGAAAACTAACAAAATATAGAAAATAAACACACATTCTCTTACAATAAATAAACTAACTACAATTTTCATTGAGTAAAGATGCAGAACACATTCGACATAAGCAATCATTTAATAGGTAAATAATATTTTACCTGTTATAAAATATGTGTTAAGAACATTAGTATCAAGTTTTAGACAAACTTTGCTATTTTTATCATCTTAATTATATAAAAAAATAATTATAAAGAATATAACAGATTAATTTTTCTAGAATATTTCCTTAACAAATATTAGTCTAATTTTTTCTTAAACAATTCCTTGCTTGAGACTTTAATTTTTTTGTCTAGTTTGAGTCACAAGTAAACCCTGCATTTATTAACAATGTTTTTAAAATTTTAGATTTTTTAAAAAGTATTTGCTAAAATTTTTAAATTAAGCCTATACAAAATATGACGAAATTAATAAAAACCTCAAGTTTTCTATACAGCATTAAATCACATGCAACAAATATAATAATTTCTTAACATCTCAATTTTAATAATGAAAGAAACATTTATTTGGTACTAATTGCTAATGTCCTAAAATTTAGTAATATTTTTTGTATTTATATTTATGTGGATATTAAAAAGAAACTGAATTACTTATAAATATTTTCATGAAAATCATAACTTAGAAGATATTTTAAAAATAATAAAAGTTTAAAAAAATAACATTAAATAAAGCAGTGCACTATTTCATATAATCAATATGATTCAACAACTTATTTATTATACACACATATACACTATCTTAAGAATTACATATGTACAAAATCATTTATTACATGCTGAGTGTTGTGATTAGCGAATTTGTAAGACGAAATAAATATACAGCAACAGCAATTCAATTAATGATATGTGGTCATTTCCTACACAAGATAATCATAGATATATAGCACACTTGCTTGGCAGATAATCATAGCAATCACAAATCAGAAAGTAGAATCTGATAGCTGCATTTATTTAAAAACAATCTACTTAATAAATAATACTTTTAAACTTGTGAATTTTTTACTACAATTTGAAAATTGCATCTAAAGGTGAGTTGTGTCTTTAGATTCACAATATGAAGGACTAGATTCAAACTGTAATTGCTCTGTATCAGGTAATTTCTCAATCATTCTCATGTCAGAAAATTCTTCAGGCATAAAATCTGCAACATATTTTTTATTATCATTATCAGGAAGATCGTACAAATCTTCAAAAAAATTTCCACTATCAAATTCAAAATTAAAGGCTTCTATATAGTTACCGATATCTTCAGTTTTGTGATACAGACTATCATTAAAAGGATGATTAGCATATTGGGGGATAACAGAGAAATCCTTGTCAATTTTGTTGGTGGCATATCCAAATCCAAATTCTTCCAGCTCATCTTCTACCTCATTCTCACTAGCAGGACTTATCACAATTTCAGGAATGAGGTTTGGGACTTCAGGTGGAATTAGAATGTTACCACTTTTAGAATGCAAGGCACTTTCTTGTTTTATTTTCCATTCTACACTTGCAGGAGTTTTTTCAGAATCAAAAGGAGCAATGGAGACTTTTTCTCTTTCTTCCCCAGAAATTTTAGGACTTAATACCTCAGAATCTGAAATCAAATCTAAGAGTAAGGGTTCCGAGGAGTTGCTATTTTCAATGCATTTATTGCTTTCATGAGAACCATGATCAAATGTAGGACAGGTAAAATTGTTTTGACTGCTAGCATTGATAGATGAGTAGTTTTCAGAATTGTTATTTATGGTTTGAGTAGGATCTTTTGAGCTTCCAACTTCTTCCATTTTTTCGCTGTTTTCGTTCATTAATTTTCTAAATTCATTTGTAGACAGTTCACAGGATTTTTCATTGATAGTTCCATTGCAAATATTCTCATGTGTAATTATTGTTGAAGTGGTAAAAGATGGCGAATTAGGATCTGACAACAAAACTGCCTTTCGATTTACATTAATATTGTTTCCAAAATAATCTGTTAAGTTGTTAGAATTGATAAATTCATCTTTTGATTTATTCTTGTCCAAGACTTGTTCAAAAGTGCATTCTTTACCTAATATATTATTGCTCTTAAATGAAGTAAATTCCTCAATTTTCTTTTCTTTCAATTCTTCAGCAGAAATAGCATCTGTTATTTCTTGCATCAAGTCAGTTGAACTTTTACATTTATTAGTGCAGCACATGGATTCTAAAAAGCAATGATGATTTGGATCAGATGATTTTATCATGGGCCTAATATCATTTTCTTGCATTAGTGTTGGATAAATTTCAATGTCATCTTGGATAAAATCATTTTGAGATAATGAATCACTGTCATTGAATTCATCATTTAATAATTTTTTTGATAAATTGGTTATAAAATTACCTTGAGCTAGACTGGGTGATTCTTGTTCATTATTAGGATTTTCACAATTAGATTCAACTGCATTTTCAACATTTAAATTTTCATGGACGGAGAGAATTTTAATTTTTTTAGTATTTTCCTCATTTAAATTTGAATTTATTGAAGAAGAATCATTGTTTAAAACTGGGAGAAAATTAATGTTTTCTTTGTCAGATTCTTGGACGGAAGTTTCAGGAAAAAACCAATCAAGAGAAGGGTCTTTTTGCAATTGATTTAGTTCATTTTCTTGTTGCCATTTTAAGCGATCCTCTTCTATAGCTAAATTGTTTAATTGGCGACAGATTAGCTCATTCATTTGAAATTTTGGCAAAGAAGTGTGCTTCCCTTCTGAAAAAATACAATGATACTCTTATTATATATTCAATATTAATTCTGCATCAATTTAAGACAATTGCTTTGACTACTCATAAATCGTAATTACGAACATAAAAGGATAGAATAAAATATGATGGTAAATGTGGGAAGAAATAATTTCATGATATCTAGAATGCTGTTATTCTCATTTTTAGTAGCATAGATACAGATAAATATACATAAAATTAACACCAATATGTAAATTTTCTGACTTTTTTTCCTGCAGGAAATTTAATTGAAAAAATAACAATCTATCTTCGGTACTTACATATTAGCATCACCGCAGCTAATTTTGTTTTAAAACTTAAGTAGAACCTATAATTTGAACATTTTTTTCTACTTTTGAAAAATTTACTTGAAAAGAAATTTCTTGAAATTATCTTGAAAAGAAATTTTCTAATAATAGGAAAAAAATTTTTTTATTTTTGTTCAGCTTAAAAAGTTACAGTGACTCTAATACATAAGTACCCTATCTTCTTCCAAATTAGTTATAATTAGAAGAAAACATAAATTATCTTGAACATAAATATCAAGATAAATGCGAAAAAATAATACTAAAAACTGATAAAATAATCATAACTTTTAACCATTTTTCAAAAAATTTTTATGTTTTCAAGCAATGTAAAATATTATTTTCACAACAAAACATATTTTAGTAAAATCTCTACATAAAAAATATAAAAAAAAGGATATATTAACTTAAAAAAATTTAGTTAATCTGTACACTAAATCTATATACAAATATACAGAATAATTGTTCCAGCATTACAATTGCAATGTTAAATATTATATGCTTAGTACATCACTAAGATCATAAATTAAAATCGTTTTTGATTCATTATATTTAAAAAAGGTTACAACTGTAGTTTTGAATTGATTGTATTACTATATTTACATAAACATTATTAACCAAAGCCCCCTTTTTAACATAAAAGTGTATGGACACTTCATAATCTTTATGAAAATATATGAATTAGAACACAAAATTAAAGTTTTTATAGTGAACAAAAAAAGTATTGATATAAAATACTGAAAGCAAAAGCAAAATTTTAAATAACTTTTTACACGCACTTCCTGAAATAAAAATACTAGTTAGCTATAATTCTTATTTAAACTTATTTACAAACTTTTATACTCATTTACAGAATAAAATTTACATTTTAAAAATATTTTTAAACCAAAAATTCTGTAGATACAAATATTTCCTTTATAGGTAGTGCACAAATATATTTTAATGTAGATATTAAATTACCAGGATATAAATATTTCAAATTAGATCATAAGGAAATTTCAGTTAGTTAAAAATTTATCTTCTATAACATAACACAGTAAATGCTCATTTTTACCAACTTCTAACCTATGCACACTCTTGATTACATAACATAGTGGCTATTAACTAACATGGTCTCATAGATGCAACAGTCATTTTAAACTAATATTTTTAAACAACCTTTTTTTTTTGCAATCTCAGTTTCATGCATTCTTTGTATGCATTTTTTTTATCATCTCACTTTTTTAAATTTTGTGCTGTAGACAGACATCTGACCCCATTTTTCAGTAAAGAATAAAATTATTTAAATTGTGAATAGCTAACTGCACTACCGATGATTTGAATTTGTGTGACAATTTATCCACTAATCTAATTTCTGTCTTATAGTCCATGCACCAGAACATAATTAAGAGCTTAAAATAGTAAAATAATTCTGCAAGGAGTGATAATGGTTGGGACTTACCTTGTGAGAATTGAGTTTCTAGGCAAAATACAGTTATCAATCTGTTTAAAATGGCGTTGCAGAAAGAACAATATCTAAATCATTTTGACATGCCAAAAATTTGAAGAATGAAGTGAAAATGAGTTATACACCCATGAACTTCTTCAAAGAAATATATTGTTTCATGTAACTTAATTTCAGGACCTTTGGAAGGTGGAATCAGGTGTAATTTATATGTATAATAAGGTGTAATCTAGCCCTAAGTTGGGCTCTATCAGTTAGAGGAAGTAAACAAGTGGGAGTCTTTGTACTTTAAAAGCAGGGATCAAGCAGAAGATCCCTTGATACCCACTTCATTTAGAAGACATTGCCACAACTTACTAAATGTGTGTAAACCTGACAGAATTTTGCTGAAGGTCACGTTTCGAACTCATGCCACTGCAGATGATCAAATGATTGAGAACATAATAATTAAAAATCAAACAAGATAAAAATTAAGTGCTGTGGCCACATGCAAAACAACAAAAAAATAGTATGTTATTCCAAAAAAAAATGTTGTTTTGGAACAGAAAAAATAAACCTGATTTTTATAAATAAAGTATGACAGTTTATCGGTAATAATTTTGTTTTGCATTATTTGCTTAAATGGTGTATATTATATGATTTTTAAAAAAATATTATTTATAGAGCAATTTGGAAGGAAGGATAAGTTTTAAGATCGAATATTTATTTTTTATTTTACAAACCTTTGATGATTACTCATCTTTATGAGTTGGTAAAAACGAGCATCTACTGTACCACTTGATTTGTTTCAGTTAAATAAACTTAACAATTAAAAAAACAGAAACCATGTTTATAATAAAAATCAAGTATTTTATTTTTATGAGAATAACTGTTAAAATAAATAATTAAAATGAAATTGATAACACAATGATTATCAAAAACTTAAGAAAACTTCAAAATATATATTCATGGATTACTTATATTTGAAATATTAGCAAATGAAAATTTTTTAAATCAATTTTTTTATTACAAATTTGATGAGTAGTTTAAATTAAATGTGAAATTATTAAAATGTTCAATATAATAAAGTGGTATTATATAAATTTCAATTAAATCATATAGCAGATCCTAACACTAGAAAATCAGAAGTGATACCATATCAAGTCACTTAATGAGAATAGCAAGATCAACTCAAATTTTCTTCTAATTTGGTAGACATATTGAAGTCACTGATATATGAAAACATACAAGTTTTCAGTAATCTACTCAGCTTATTTGTGAGAGATACGTAACTTTAAAATTTGCTAAGATTACAAAAAACCCATAAAAATAGTATTATGCATATTTCCTAATAGTTGTATTGATACAATACATTAGTGTCATAACTTTGGAAATTGTATTTTCCATATGATCAGAATAAAACTATTACATTATTTTAAGAGAAATGGTAAAAGTACAGTGTGATTAGAAACAGACTGAAAAAAGTTAATTTTATAATTTTACCAACTATGAAGCATCATTTTCAAAGGAAAGAATTGGAAAAACCAAAGGTTTTCTTTTTTCCAGTTAGATCAGGTATAGTAACAGTTTCTGCATAGTAATTCCTTTGGTTTGTACTATTTCTTTTAGAAAATACTGCCTTAAAACTATCCTTAAGGTAAGGTACTCAATTTCACCAATATTGGCAACTATTTCTCTTATTAAGGAGAGTATTATAAAGTTTCATAGTTTAAATTAATGAAGTATGCTACATAAAATAAATGAGTTTACACTTGGTTACTCTTCACATAAACCACATAAACATTATTGAAAATAGCATTTTTAAACAAATTAAGTGGAGATATTTAATTTTTGTATAGACGTTATATACTGGCTTTGTAAGTTGACTTCTAAATAGTACCTCCAATAGCATCACATAGACTCTTATCATAAAGCCGTGCATTTAGAAATCTTTGTGGTGGTACAGATTAAAAAAAACGTCTTATTCGTGTACAGAGCTGAATTACAAATGCATTTCAGTTTGGATATTGTGATATTAAATATTGTATTGCAAGAGTCAGGAAAGAAGTTATTGCTATAGTATCATGTATTAAATTGTCATTGACAAAGCATACTAAAAAACTTCCAGCAAATCATTTAACTGAGCATATGCTACAAAAAGATGGAATCATAATAGTGAAATTTCTCAATGATATTACCGTGCTACATCCTACACAGCAAATGTGAAGTTTCTTGAAAAATAATAAAATGCATTCACCTGGTTCCAGTTCAATTTTTTGCCGTTTTAAATATTCTTAGTGGGCTTTTGCAATCTAACATTATTTTGTAAAAATAATGAGATAATTGAAGTTAGGAAAATCGATTCCTTTATTATATAAAAACTGATATTTTGCATTAGAATAATTCAGATGTTAATTGCTACAGTTGAATTAACGATTACAATTTTAAGTAACTGTTCCACTGTAAAAATTAAATATGTTGATGCTAAAAATAAAAGCTTCATATTTTTGAGAACAGAATAATTTTTCACCAAAATAAACTTTTTGGATCTATTTCTAATCTTTATAAATTCTTAATCCTCACCACTAACATATTAACATTTTTATATATAAAATCCCAGGATAATTAAAAACATGCAGCATTAAAATTAGTTACAAATATTAGATCTTGACACAATATTGGATACCAAACTAACACAAATAACTAATTCATAATCATAAAACACTAATCAAAGTCATACAAATCATAATTAAGATATTTTAAATGTACATATATTTAAGCATATTATTCTTTTGCAGGAATGGAATAAATATTTGCATAATGGATATAAATATTATTGCAAGCATATTTATATCCATTAAGTATATATCCACAAGTATATTTTCTCAATATGCAAGTATATTATTCTTTGGCAGGAATGGAATAAATATTGCAAGAGTCAGGAAAGAAGTTACTGCTATAGTAAATATTATAATTAAATTATATTATAATTAAATTGCTATAGTAAATATTATATAATATACTTGCGTATGGAGAAATAAAAGCACATTGAGAAAATATGCAACAGTTCCTTACTACACCCTTTCTAGCAACTGAAGAAAAACAGAATAACGTAATATGGAGAGAGTTTGTGATGTATTTGTGTACATAGAGGACATTACTCTGTAACAATAATATTCTGTTTTGGCTTTTGAAATCATATTTTAAAGGAATATTATGGTTTTGGAGACATCAGTCTCATCATGAACAATTAAATAATTGTTTAGACTTTTTAAGCCATTTTTCTAGCATCTGCACTTCTGTTCGTGATTGTTCTGCCAAAAACGTACACAAATTATTTTACAAAATGGATTACCTTTCAAAAAAGGAAAAAATTTAGTACATTGAATATGATTCATATATAAAATATTTTTTATTAAACCTAGAAAAAATTTTAGACATTAGTTTTAAAACAAAATTAATATTTTTAAAAAAATACTGGAAAAGTAATTTTATGCACAGTGAAACAAAAATAAAAATTTCCTCTAAAATTATTATTAAATAGTTTTTTTGATATAACTAATATACATAAATAAATGATAGAATTTTGTGTAGACAAACCTTCTGGAGAATTTGAAGGAGCAGTATTATTTTCTATACAATCTAGGTCATCATCTGAAAAATCAGAAGTCAAAGAATATATCATGGGACGATTCAAAGCTCCAAAAGAAGAAGACGATGAAAATATAGGACGTCGGACATAAGGTTCTGAATCTAGTTCTTCAATCTTTAAAACATCTTCCACATCATTAATCTCATCATTATCTCCTGCTTGCAATTCCCAGTCTGAAATAGTTTAATGTCTCATTATATTAGAATTAGTTTCAATATTACATAGGCAAAATTCAGGTCAATGAAAGTTTTACTATTGCTTAAAATATTTATTAGGGATTCAAACCACAATTGTTTCATTCTAATTCAATTAACATAAAATATATTGGTTTAGTTCTGTTTTTCATTTTTCCAAAAATAATGGCTTTCAATTCAGTTCTGAATGAATAATTTTGCTTCACATGTATTCTATATGTTCATTTGATTATGTTCATTCTATATGTTCATTTGATATGACCTTATTCAAAAATAGGGGGTCCTGGTATGCACTTCTGAGGAAGGCAAAGGCCCACCCTGGGCTGTCAGGCCAATGAAGAAGAAGAAGTGTTTACAATGTTGTCCTTCTTTGCCTAGTTACATTTTTGCATTTGAAATAAAAATTTTGAAAGCCGAAATCAAAATAAATTTCATGCAGACATTCTGTAATGCAAGTATAAAATGTAAAAAGTATTATGCAGATAGTTGTTATACTACTATATGGCTGCAAAAATCCACTGTAGATAAAAACCTTGTAGGAGATATTCTTCCACCAACAAATGCAGTCTGGTCGACTTTGTTGTAATGGTGATCCAGGTAAATAGTAAACTATTTTTTTTATCCTATCAATAGTTATGGTATTTATTTCTATCAGATATTTGTTCATCATGGCTAAAAGAAATATTGAAAAGAAGAGAACTTGAAAATGAAAATAGACTGATTTAGAGAGAATGTTGAAAAATTGTATTTTTTTATTCATGTAAAAGACGATATTGTATGTTTTATTTGTCGTCACTCAATTTTTACTATAAAATCATACTATCTAAAAACACACTATGAATAAAGACATGGAGAAATTGATAAGTTTAGTTTCTGAACAGAAAACAAAGTTATAATCTTTGAATTTCACACATCAACAATACATATTTCATGAGCCAACTGCCCAATCAAATGGTATTGTCAGAGCTATCTTTTGAGTATCCAACATTATTGCTAAAAATGGAAGCCTTTTATAGATGGTAACTTTATCAAAAACTATCAAATTGCTGCAATTGACAAAATCTGTTCAGAAAAGCAAAGTATCATTACTCAAAAACTTAGTTTAAAAATTAAGTCTCTATACTGGAATTAGTCTGTCACATCAAACTGTAGAAAGAAGAATAAAAAATATTTTGAGTTAGATTTATGCATCGCTAAAAACAATTAAAACAAACTTTGTATCTCACTGGCTTTGGATGGAATGTCAGATATTACTTTTAAATTACGCCCACCATAATCTTTTCAGGCATGAGGCATCTTGTAGTCCAGTACTATATTGAAGTAGCTTCAGAAAGCGAGAGCACTCAAAATTTATCACTGGAACAGATGTCAAAAAGAGAGGGGGCAACTAAAGAGATACTACACAGTCATAGGAGAGGTGTCACAAAGCACACAAAGAAGTGAATTGGATAGATTAATTTTACATAAAAGTGCCTGCAAATAGTCATGTCCATTAATAATTCTAAGACAAGCAAAGCCCTCTGCTCTAAATTGTCAGATATAAATGATACTGCTCAACTTGCTATTTTTATTAGAGGAGTTGATAGTTAAATAAATATTAATGAAGAACTACCTGTACTTGTGAGTTTGAAAGGTATGTCATAAACTACGTACAGAATTGTCAAATAAATTTAAAAAATCTTATAGGCATTGTAACAGATGAATCTTTTCAAAGGTTGAAAAAAATGTTGATGTTATATTAATTTTCGATCAGATAACAGATTTTCAAATGATTTTGAAATGTTCATTTGTAATTTTTAAACCTCATGAATCTATGGGCAAAAGTAATAAATATGTGATGAAAGTTGTTGTTGTGAAGGTAATTAATTCAATAAAAACATCCATTGAACCATCATCAATTTCAAAAATATCTTAGGGAACTAGAATTTGAATATGGCGATCTCATTTATTACACAAAAATTTGGTAATTAAAAGTCATGGAAACTGCTTATTGCGATTTTGGATACGAAGGGAAGATATTGAAACTTTAAGATAATTAATGGCTTCTAGATGTATTCTAACAGATATAACTATCAAATAGAATGAGCTAACCCAGAAATTACAATTTTAAAACAAAATGATTACCGATTAATATCATGACATAAAACCCTTTGTAGCAAAGCTTCAGCTTTATAAAGTCAAATGCAGTCAAAAGATTTGATTCATTTCCTATCTTTAAATTACTATAAAAGTGACTGTACTTTTCCAAATATTCTACACAAATCAAAAAATTACAGGAAGAATTCAACACCAGATTCTCCGACATACAAAAGTTTGAGGAAATGTTAATAATATTTTTAGTTCCATTTAATACAGAGATGGAATCAGCACCTCCAAATTTACAAATGGAGCTAATGGAATTGCAATGAAATATCGAGCTAAAAAGCCTGTGTATAGGGAATAAGATTGAATATTATCAAAAGTATATCCTTGAAGATAAATTTACAAATTTAAAATGATTGGTTATGCACACTATAATAACATTTGGAGCTACTAACTGCAGTAAGCCATTTTTTTCAAATTAAACCTCATAAAAACAAAGTATCACAGTAAGTTGCTCAATTAAATGCTGCAAAAAAAAAAGAGATAAAAAATTAGCTAAATGCAATTAATTATGCACAGATTAAACTACCTGTTGACATTAATTGTAAAGTAATAAAATATTTTGAATGTTGATACGATAGTAAAATACTTAAAATATTTGTTTTATTGATATGTGCTCCCCTCTCAATTCATTAAATTTTTACTTGGTCCACCAATAGATTTGGGTCGGGCACCCCTGGCCTTGGGAACATTTTTGTGGCATTCTCTGGGTTCATTCATCATTGTGGAAAGCAAGATGAATCAATACAAGTATGCACATGACTTTGCAAACAATGTCTATCCCTAAACATACATTGTTATTCCTTAGGATCATGGCAACTACCAGCAGGACAATGTGAGGTGCCATACAGCTATCAGTGTACGCTCGTGGTTCGAAGAGCACCAGTATGAGTTTAACGTTGGCCTGGCCAGCAAACTCACCTGGCTTAAATCTAAACAAGACTCTGCAGGACGATCTCGATCGGGTTGCCTGTGGCATGGATCCTCACCCGCATAACCTAGTGCAGTTGGCCATTGCACAAAAGCTGACATGGCTCAACATTCCAGTGACACTTTCAGGAATATAACTGACTCTCTTCCTGTACGTTTCTCTGCAATCTATCCACTTATTCCCCACAATTTCAGCTTCAACAATTGCAACAATATTTTACACATTATACAAAGTACTTTCATATCATTGACGGCAAAAACTAAATGGGAAAAAGAGGCATAAAGTATTAGCCATGATTTCAGTTGCTTAAAATTTCATTTTAAATGTTATTCACATTTATTTAACAAGTTTTCTTATGACCTACTTCCACTTGTTTGGTTATTTATAAAAGTAGATGTAACACCTAAGTTAATGGCTAGATCATTCAATGGTTTTTATTTATATTTACCTCATTTCCATAAAACAGAGTAAGTTCAAATTTTATAATTCAGTTTTACCAAAACTAGTTTTTTGACTAATTTTCAAAATATTTAAGCCATTGAGTTTAAATTTTTTTTTAAATATTTAGGTGTTGGCATTAACTAATATTTTAATTATTGGAAGGGGCAGTGGTTATGCCCTGTCTTTAAACTAGTGACTAGAAGAGGGGATATTTGAATTTTCCTTCTCAGTAACATCAAACAGTTGATGTGTTTTAAACATAGTAGCTAGGCAGCTTGCTTTGCTGGGAAAAAACAAAAATTAAATAACTAGTATTAATTTTTTTCAACTGAAAACATGCATCATCACCTGTGAAATTGTAGAGTGTTCTTTGTAAATGTTTAGCAAAGCTTAATAAATTTTTAACCTGGTCTAGTTATTTTTCGTCAAAGACATTTTAAATTACTGAGTCTCTGATGTCACAATTTTAGATTTCTACAATATTTTATGATTTCATTCTACAGCACTTTGTGTTCTAATTCATGTAGGGATGTAGAAATGCAGAATAACCAAAATCAAGTTTATATAATGAATTTGTAAATTTTTGCATGAACTTGTTAAACTATTTTAAACTATTCAGAAATTAAAAATTTCAACAGCACTAAGTGCTTTTCAATAACAGCTTACATGAAGTGAAAATAAGTTGTTCTGTACATTATTTAAATAATAAAGAGATTAATTAATAAAATGAAATGTGAAAGTGAAATGAAGTTTCATTTTTTAAATTGCTTAAATAACAAACATACCAGTTAAATGTTAAAGTTAAAAAAAGACCTTTATTTTGACAACAGTAACATTTTTGTTAACTTTTCAAAATATCAATATCTAAAGAATCAAGTTAATACAATCAAATAAACAACAAATTATTGATAGAACAAATGATCAATTAGTGATGAATTATAATCAAAAGAATCAAAAGATTTAAAATACTATATTGCAGTTTAAGAAACTAACATTTATTTTTTATTTAAAAATCAAACTAACATCATAAGCAATTGACAAACTAGATAATAGAATCAATTGTACAGTAATTAACTTTTGAGCTTAAACAATATGGAAACTTTAAATGTGGACATTACTTAGGTAAAGCATGACAAACTTTCAATTCACATTTTATGAAGCAAATCAGTTCATCTGCAGAATAGTAGATTGATAGTTATGCACAGTTAGTTTCAAGATTAGTGGCTAATATCGATAAAATTATGAGCAAAGCAACTTAATATGATGAGATGAATGAAAACATTAACAGTTTTTCAGTATTAGTAGTTAACATATATAGCAGAAAATATCCTATGATGGACTGGAATTTTATTTTGTTAATTAGATTCTGATATTAAATAACACCAATCTAATTATGAGCAAATCGGAATGATTTAATACTTTCAAGGATATGATATAAATATCCTCATCGCCATCTATTTTTAAAATTTGTTGAAATTCCCATTCTAAAAACTTCACCTCATTAAGGATTATTTTGGTCTGAAACCCTTTGACAATATTTTCTTAATGTAAGCAGAACATTTATTTTATTCTACTGATGATTTTAATTTTCTTTTTACAAAATATTTAGTAGTCATAAATTTATAAAAATATTTTTTTTATTTTAAATACTAATATGTATGAAACCTCCAAATATCTGATATAAAATAAACTGCAAATTTTAAAGATTGATTTTAAAGGGATTTTACTAAAAAAAGGATAGATTCATTATCTAACTTGAATTAGATATTTTATTATATTTAACTAAATTTTTTTCATATTAATGAAATATTTTAATAATCTATCTCATCCTAAACTCAAATTTTTCTATTACATAATCAAAAGAAAATAAATTTAGGTTAAAGATGGATGAATTTTTATTATGTCATTTTTATCACTTTTTTTTAAAATAGAAAAAAGGTTTTAGTTTTTTTAATTTTATGGAAAAATAAGTATTAGCAAATATGATATTAGGAAACTTGAAATTAAAATATTATCTAGGTTGAGGTAAATAGATAAGAGCATCGAATTAAGCAAGTGTAATGGTGTTTTCATAAGCTTTGATTTGTTTGTTAAGTCATTTTTTGTAATTGAAGAATAATTAGACCAAGTTTAAAGTGTATTCCAAAACACTACAAAACTTCTAAATCCAAGATGGAATTAGAATCTAAATTAATGATATGAAGATCAGAGAGTTAACCATTTGGCCGTAAGCTTGACTATTTTCATAAATATACTCATGTAATAAATATGAATAAAAGATCAAGATGCATTTTTTGAACATGAAATTAGAGAATATTTAGTTAAAATCCACCTTTCCTTGTTTTTATGTTAAATTGCATGAAGATTTTGTAAAATAAAGTCTCTGACAATTCCCTATTTCCTTGACATTAACTGATTCTAACTGTTTTAGGAAATTTTGTCCAATCTGAGGTAGCTGGACTCCTATTGCATCCAATGAAATTAATCATTGATATCTGACAAGTTAAATTATTAAAAAAACATACAATATTAATAAGTCGATATTTACATTCTATCATAGTAAGCAAAAAGTTATATTTAAAAAAATAAATTAAACTAAATTAAGCTTACCTGCATATTTCTGATAGTCAATATCACTGGACACCACACATGTCATGTATCTTTCCTCCTCTTCCTCACTACTGTAAGGAGCTGGGGGATATTCAAACACCATTTGTGGATCTTCTTCATGAAATGAGACACTTTTTCTCATGGAGTTGAACTGAAATAGGGTACATTTATGTAAATTTTAATGAAGGTAACCAAAATTGTGAACAGCAAGATGAATTTCAAACTAAATACTACAAAAATTTACATAATTATCTTCATAAATTATAAGCAAAATTTTTTTTACAAGTATCATAGAAAATAACCAGTCCCCCTCCAAAATAAAAAGGAATACCAAAAATATAAAAGAATATAGATTAAAGAGAATCGCTTTTCATACTGTAAAATATTATAATTATATTGTTAAAATCTCTTATCTGAAGTTTGCTTAATATTGTATTGTCTTTTTGAGATTACTAATCATTCATTAAAATAGTTAAAACATAACAAAATGTTTAAGTCATTGTTTTTTAAAATTAAAGTATCAATTTCAAATATTTTTTAAGATAACAATTTCTCTTCCTCCAAACAAATTTTAAACCTTAAAATCACTACAACAAAGTTTTGAAAAGTGACTTATAATATCTTGCTATCTAAAAGCAGAAATCTTATTCATATTCATTAATTCAGAAACAGAAAAAATATAAAAACAAAATTAAATTAAATTAAAACTTTTTTCCTAACAGTATTACTTTTTTAGAACATTTAAGTGTCTCTTCTATGTAGATTTATCAAGATAAAAGCTAACATATCATTGTTAAAAATGTGATAACTATATCACAGGATTTTTAAGACTTTGTAATGTCGCAGAAACACAAATCTGCAAAATTAGGCAAATATTTTTAACCATTTGAGCAAATTTTTGAACAAAATCGCTGTTAAATCAATCCTTCTGTGGGGAAAAAAAAACAACTTAATTTTACAGAATGGATTTTAATATTGTTAACTCAAAATGTTGCTTTGTAAAATTTCATTCATTTAGAAGTGTTTGCCACCTTTTTAATAATCAATTGCTAGTGATAGAAACATTTTTTTGGGCACAAGAAGAATTTATAATGGTAAACTGAAATGAAAGCAAAAAGAAAATCTTCCTTAACAGAAAATGTCTTTATTATTGTTAAATATAGATCTTAATATTTTTATTTCCTTTCACTTATCATTATGATTATTTTTAAATAAAAATTTATTACAGTCAAATTTACAATAATTAAACATTACAAAATATGCACATATTACTTTCTGGTTTCATTAATATGGAAAATCTAAATTATATTTTGAAATAAGAAATTTAGTAATTTTCACAGTTTTAATTTATTTTCAATTAATTTTTCATTTCATACATAAGATTCAAAAATCAATAATAGGGATTTATATTAACAATAAAATATTGTAAAATACTCAAGATAGTCAATTAAAATATAAAAATATTACTATCTCTTATTCTAATTTTCTAAAAATATGCCAGCATTTTCTATGGATACACAGCTGGAACAGTAATAATATTGAACTCCACAAATTCTGTAAAAAAGCAATTATTTAATAAAATGAATCATTGATCAAAGAAAAATGACACTTACCTTTTTCTCAGGTGTAACAAGAAGACTTTTAGTAGGTGTTGCATGGCAATTCCAAGTGTTAGAAAATACTTTTATGGGACTTTGCTCATGACTACTGATTGAATCTTCACTTTCATCTAACAATTTGGACACATCAGCCATATTTTTAAATTTGTTATGAATACATTCAAAAGAACCAGAAGTGGAGCTGCAGGAACTGCTTCCACTGCCTGTATCATCGCTTTCACTTTCAAAATCTGGAGTATACATGCCATCTCGGCATGGGGATGATTCTATACTACTGTAAGGAGAAGGAGATACACTCAACCGATCAAGCACCTCAGAATTGAGATGATTTTCAACACCCATATGAGTTAAAGCAGTAGTTATATCTACAGGAGAAATGTTATATAATGTAGACATTTTTAGGTAAAAAATGCTAAAATGCTAAATATAACTTTTGTTGTGCAATAAATATACATATATATATTAAGAATACAAATTTGAGCTATCTAGCTTTCTTAATTTGATTTGCTACTAAAGGTATTTCAAAAGTTTATTGACATGAATAAGTTGCATCTACTTATTTTATGAGTTATAAAATATTTATTAAAATCAAAGCACTTGCAGTTTTAGTTATCATGTTAACGTTTAATAGAACACCATAAACTTAAGATATTTCCATAAATCAAACCAAAGTCGTAAAAAGTGAAATCCACTGTATCCCACAGCAACTGAATAGAATCATTCATAGAAACTAGTATAGTAAAAGAAATCATTCTTACTTTGAGATATTGTAGAATCAATATTAAATAGTATATTTATAAAGATTTTGCTTATTTAAAAAATTATAGGCTGGCACGAACAAGTATGTTAATATAATCAAACTTTATGAGATATGCCAAATGACTTATTAATAATTTCATCAATAATAAAGCTGTCAATATACCCACAATTCATTTTTAAAATATTCAAATAATCTCAATCTGTGGCAGTCCAGTTATTAAAATCAATTTAATGATTTAATTATAATTGAACATTAAAGGTGATCAAATAAATTAAAAACACTTAAATTCATTAATTAAATGCCTAACATATGCAACTTTACATTGTCAATATAGACATCTTAACAGAAATTCTTTAATTTGCTTAAAAAAATTAATTAAAATTCCTATTTAAAATTTTCCTTACATAAAAACATCCTTATTTTTCAATGGGAATGTTTTCACATGTAAAATTTAAAAAATAAGCAACAAAAAATTATTATAATTTATTTCTATTGAACTTAAATAATACTGGAAATTTGTAACAAGGATAAATATTTGCAGCAAATACATAAAAGAGGGAGTAGAATGATTGAATAGTTATTCCAAATATTCAAAAATTCCAAATATTTACAAAACAGTGGGAAAAAACAGTTCAATATTTTAAAAAGTTTTTTAAGTCAATTTTTAAAATTAATTATCAATTAGAAATTAAAAAGTTAATGTTTTTTGTATCACTAATTCTTTTAGTAAAAACAATTTTAAATCATAGTTATTTATGTAAAATATGGCCATTTATGAATGTTTATATTTTACATAAAATTGTAATTATTATCATGCATTGACTCCAAATTCTTTACTTGTTTCTACATATATTTCACTTAACTAGAAAATTTTTGTTAAGTATTATTAACAGAACTGTTACAAAAGCAAACGATGAGAAGTAAAGCATCAAATAATTTGGATTCATGATTCAAGTGAAGTCTTCCATGATTTATTAAAATGACACAAATGGGATACCAAGTGAAAATTTCTTTGTATATGTTTGATATCGTTAAAAAATTTTGAAGTAAGGATCAGGAAATCAAGCCAACAGACATGAAATATCCCTATAACAATTTTGATATAAAGTTGAATCCACAGCAAGTCATCTTGAAATATAAAAGTCACCAGTAAAATACATAAAGAGAAGAAAAAATTTTTCCAGAATATTAAAGTGCTATTTTCAAATGATTCAAATCTTTACACTTATTCCTACATTGCAAATTTTCAATAATTCTAAATTAAAAATAAACATGGAATTTAAAGTCCTTGAATCTATCACAAATCTAACAGCTAATTTATTCAAATAATTTACACATACAATTTCAAGAACTAATAAATGGAGTAGTTTGAATTAAAAATTAAGATTTTTTTAGCTATACAGATAATTAAGTTCTAATACCTTTGATTGTTATCTCATTACTTCCAGCCAGGATTTCTTGACCTTCAATAATAACAGGGTTGCTGTTCTCTTCCTCCACTTCTAAGGTTTCATCTGAATTCCAGCGTATGGATTGTGTTGGTTGCCAAGAATGCATGACATCTGTTTCATCTTTAAATAGCAAATTATTTTCTACATCTGTGGTGTAATTGGCATTTATAATTCCATTTGAGAATTCAGAACTAGAATTACTGATATCTGTTTTAGAGCCATCATCTGTCTCTGAATAGAAATGATTCATAACAGGTAGCACAGAAGTCTCAGGATGCTCTATCATTTGGTGATAGGACTCTGAGCTTTGTGACATTTTCTCTTCACCATTAGAGAAAATGTCATTGCTGCTGAAAGAAGCAGTAGAGTGACTGGATGATGGTGAAGTAATTTCTTCAGTTATTTCTTCTTCAATCACTTCATTCTGCAGGCAAAAATTTCTAAAAGGTTGATGTAGAGTGAAGGAAGATTCCGGAGAATCATTTGGATTATGAGCATATTTCAATACTGAAAAAGATATGAAAATCTATTAAATATATAGCAATATTGTGACAAAACTATTGTGCTAAAAAACATGAATGTAAAAAAAGTATGATTTCTTAATTTGAAAACTTATTTTACTCAATCATAATTTTATTAAATAGTTTTCAGAATTAAATATTTTTTAAAGATCAAAACAAATGATAAAATTGAAAGGAGCAATAATATTGTATAAATATTACCATATTAGATTAGAATACATTATAAAATAAGTCTATATAATGATTTATACCAATAAATCATATTCTATTGGATTTAATAACTTTACTCTTATTTAAATGAAAAATAATCGTTTCCAAAACAGGGAAAATGTTTTATTTATAACTCAAGAAAATATTATATGCATAATGCAGTTCACAGAACAAATTAGTAAAACTAATTATATCAATTTCATCCACGGTAAGTTCTAACTAACTGCAAACAAGGATCTTTGAAGAAGAAAAAGTATAATATTCATATGTGGCTATTATCAGTTAATTCAAGAAAAAAATTTACCACTACAAAGAAATACAATTCCAACTTAATTCAAGAATTTCTCTTTCTTCAACATAAATGTAATTTTTAGAAACATATAAATTTCACCCTATTTAATTGCAATTTTGTTGCATTCAGTTTAAACTTTCCTTGAAATCCAAGATACATACTGCTTTTACACAAAATATAAGTAATTACCAATTTTTTTTTAAAACTTCATCAATTATATGAAAATGTTGAAACCATAGTAACATTTGATTTCTTCAGTTTAAATTTAACTCTAGATTTAAAGTTTATTCAAAAATAGATTTTAAAAATTTCCTTTAGCTCATAATGCAGAAAGAAAATCACATCTTTTCTTTCACTTTTAAAGTTAAAAAGAAATAATAAAGTAATTAATTTTTAATCATATCTAATATTTATATTAATTTTCTTTATCTTCAAATTAGATCAAATGATTATATCTTAGAGGAAAGAAAAAAAACTTACTAAGAAGTGCAGTGCATCTTATTTCTACTAAACTCTGATTTAACAAGAACATGGATTAAAGGAAGAAATCAGAAATATTTGGTTGACAATGCTATGTCTATATCCATATAATTCAATTAAATTATAAGTAAACAAATAATTATAGCATAAAAAGCTTTGTTAATTTAAAAATTTTTTAAAAATTAATCATTTGTAAGCATTTTATTTTGATGCTTCTCTATTAAAGAGATAAAATATGAAAAATCTTAAATGCTAACTGTATTGTGATGCATTTAATGAAGTAAGCATGAAACACTGTTACAAGGGACATTAGAAAATATTACTTATGTTGGACAGAATTGGACATTTTTCCAGAGCAAATCACAGAAATTCTGAAAATGAGTAAGGTATATTTTGAAAGGTAGGTATTAATTAACAACAATTTTGTTAATTCTGAAACATCTACTCACAAGAATATTGTAGCTGAAATCCAAGCAAATACTGATGAAAAAACTAATAAAAGTGATGGTGAAAATGGCAAATATGAAGAAGAATTTCAAACTGAACTGTTTCCAACATATTCAATAGCATTTGAATGTGCAGGAAAACTTTAAACTTTTTGAAGGCAAAGATACAAATGATATTTCTCAAGCTATGATTTTCTCCAAAGAATAGTAACAAAAAGATAGCTCAGAGCAATTTTTTCTTTTTTATTATACAGAAATAAAGAATATAATATACATAACATTAGAAATATGCATAAATTTTTAGAATTTTCCATGAACACTCAGTAATAGTGAGAAAATATCAATTTTTACATGTTCATTATAAGAAAATTCATGCGTACTATAATTTTTTTTAGACATATAGTTGTTTTTTTATATTTTTTAGACATATAATACAATAAAAGTGTTTGAAAAACTATTTGAAGAAATTTTTAATCATCTAATTAATTACTTCTAGAAAATTAGCTTAGTTTTGAGTAGTTTGATTTGTTTGTCATTTAACAGTCATCTTCTGCACACAATGGCTAACTAGACTGGAACTTACAGTTTAAAGTAGATTCCGAACCACTACAAACAACCATGTCTATGATAAGATTTGAATCCATGAACTGTTGAACCTTATGAATGCAAGATATGAGGTAAACAGTAGGATGTCAGCTCGACATTAATTTTGGGTAGTAAACTAATTTTCCACTAAACAGTATTATTTTTAATTATGAACTGATGAATTCAAAATGATAATTAAATTAACATAAATATAACAAATATGCACAAATATTCTTTTTCCAAAAAAGTTTTATTTTTAAAGTTAAAATTAAAATATTAAATCTAAGTACATCATTTTTAAACTAGGACTAAAAATGACTGCTTAAATAGATTGAAGATTGACATAGCTTGAAGAGTTTCTAATACAAAGAAATTTAAAATTCATTTAAATTTTGAATTGTTATAGCAGTAAAAGCTAATGATTTTTCTTGATTTATCTGCACAAAAAAATAACTGAACATTCATGTAACAATTTATGCTTTTGTGAAAATTTATACCATTTGAATTTCAAATCCAACCTATTTCTCTTAAAACGCCAAAAATATCATAAAATTTAAAATAAACAATGCTACACAAAATCATTAGACCACATGGAATTCAGCTAAATCAGTGAAATGGAAATTTTCTGAAAAATAAACTCCTATAAACACATGGAAGAACAATAATGTATCACAGAAATCAAAATAGTTTTGAATTGAATATTTAAGTTTCAAAACTGGATAATATTTTTTATGCATCATGACATAAGTATTGACAAAGGAATGATATTCATGCAAATGCATATTTATATAACATACTCATAGAACACACTCTAAGTAAATCTAATTATATAAAAATAGATGTAATAATTACTATAATTATATTTACAATATTTTTATGAAAATTATGACAATATAAACATACATATATGTATAGTTAGATTTTAAAAAATTCAAATATTTTTACAATAAGTTATTTTTGAAAAGTATACTTTTTAAGTAATAGTTACAATTTGATTAAAAAATCTTGTAAGTCACTGAATTAAGCCTCATAAAAATCAAGACAAACTATCTTATTATTGAAAGAAAATCTGAACCAAGGCACTCGAAATAATAGGAAAATATATCAATTCATATAGTTCAAATTTGATTTGAACACTGATAATTGTTTTTAAACATTTAATGAATAATAATTGTAAAATCACTCAACATTTGCAAGGCATTTGCATATTTTTTCAGTGTGAATAATAAAAGTAAAACACTAAAATGTAAATAAAATAATAATTTTTTTACAATCACCAGGCAGCTAATTCTCCCTAAGACAGCAACGGGCATTTTTGGTGTAAATTTAAGGGAGCATTTGAACAAACCCTGCTTTTTCCCATCTGTGATAACACACACAAAAACCCTGAGGGTAATTTGATGCTGCAATTGTTACAGGAAAAAATAAAACACTTCTTTTGGCTACTTTTATAACATTAATACATTTATTTTTGCAATATAATAACCAAAATTTGCAAACATGCTCAATTTGTGGTATTTGACAATCAATTTTTCTACTACTACTAAAAAAACTACATTTTTCATATGTAATTCTTCATGAATGATTTTGTGTATGGCTGTGGATCCAATGTTCAGTTCCTTTTGTATCATTTGATAGGTACAGCGATTATCATCCATTAACATTTTTCGTATGGCAGACACATTATCCGGGATGACTGCCGACGGCAGCCTTCAAGTGTGTTCTTCATCCTGAAGAAAATTGCGACCTCTTCTAAATTCTCTAAACTATCTGAATCCAGTAGCACGAGCTGGAGATTCATCACCAAATACTAATTGCAACCGTTGAATGCATTCTTCTTGATTTAATTCTGCTTTGAAATCGTAGAAAATCATAGCACGAAAATGTTCTCGCGTCAACTCCATTTTATCTTCTGTTTAAAATTTATTCCATGCTAAACAAGTTGAAGTAAATAAGTAAAAAATCGTCTTCTGTGTTAAAATACTTTGTACTTTAAAATTTAACCGTTATTTTTATTTTGTAAATTCTAGTCTGCGAGTATCTCAAAAATTTCAGAGTAACCCTCGTACATATCTAGACAATATCTAAATAAGAATAAACACACTTTACCTTTTATTTTCTCAAATTTTCTGAAAAAATATGACTATTTTTTATAGAATTTTTAAATTATAAAAACACATCTACAGCCCTGTAATATTATCTAAATTGTTTCAGAATCTTTAACTTTTTTCTGTATTCTAAATGTTTGGAAAGTTACAACAAGTGTGTGTATGTGAACATGAAAAATTATTTTTAATGTGGATGAAAGACTTTGTCTGAATAAAGATTACTCTTTGATTCAGCGAATTTAATTGTCAGTAAGCTATAAAAACCAATGTAAGGAACAACCAGGGTCAGTGAAATCAAATTGCAAAGTATGTACACGAAGAAAATACACAGAAATTACTGAAGGAGTGAGTGTATTTATTAAAGCAAAACTGATAACGCCCTTAAAAAAAAATAAATATCCTCATTCTGCAAAATGAAGCAAAAAAGTTATGCAAATTTCAGTAAAATTGTAGTAATCAATTCAAATATTGAATTATGTACATCTCACAATGAAAAGAAGTTCTAGATATTATCATAACAAATATTTAAAATAAAAAACAACCAATTTTTTAAATATATATATATATAGTAGTTGAAAGACATCTTGATTATAATGTGTCATTTAAATCTTAAAATCTTTAAAAATGGAAGAAAAAATTATATACTAAACTAATGTATTTATAAGCATAACTCTAAATACTGATTTTAATCAGAAGAAAGCTGTTATTAAAAATTCAAACCAATTATTAAGATAATTTAAAAGAAGCTATCTAAAAATTAGAAAATATGGGCCTAATGGCCAAAATAATTATTATATTTTAAGCTCTACATTTTTGAAAGTTTGAAAAATTCTAGGAAGTTTCTTAACAAAAAAATATTTTTTTAGTTGAAGCTAGAGAATTTTGATACATATTTCCAACAATATTATTTTTATATTTGCGGAAGAAGTGTGAGAGATCGCATAAAATCTTCAAGGAGGCCAAAATTATAAAACAGTTTAAAAAATGCAACATTTTATAATTTTGTTTTGAATTTTAAGAAAAAACTGTTGATTTCAATAAAATATCCAACAAATATGGTAATATTTTTTATTAAACCTGAATTATTATGGGCAATATATGATTGTTCATTTATACAAACTTAACAATAGAAATATAAAATCTAATACCTTAATACATTTTTGACTTTTATTAAAAATTTATAAGTTTTTAAAATTTTTTATTATCCAAAAATTAGAAATATTAAAATATACACTAAAATATACATATTAAAATATATACAATATATAAGACTACTAAATATTTTAGCTATGCATATGAAATAAAAATACCCAAAACTATCATCATTGACAATAAAATAAACATTTAAATTTCATGCAAATTGATTTTATTTAACTGTTGGTGTTAACACCAATGAATTTTGATGAAAAGACTTTTCACATAAAATTTCATATTTTACCAAACAATTACCAATAAATAACAGTAGAAATTATTATAGCTACAATTAAAAACTGATTAGACAATGTTGTTGTTATTTATGACACTTGGATAAGCCAAGCTTGTTAAGCCATTGACTTTGTGAATTCAAGTCCGTAGGTTGCGTCTTTCGTTTTCACTAGAGCACTACAAAGGTGAAAGTACGACTTTGTACTAAACTCCTCCGACAGCTGGCACCACCAAAGGATCCACTCCCTTAATTTTGACATTGATTTGAAGGAGGAGGAAATTTTCTCCAGGTCATTACAACCATGGTAACTGCTCAATGGCCCAACACAGGAATTGCGATTTCACAGATTTAGAGAGCATGTATATATTGCATGACATTATTACAAACCTAGAATTTTCAATCAATTAACAAGTTTTAGAAAGTGGTCATGTACTTTAATCACAAATTCACTATATTTTAACAGCATTTGTTGATACCCCAGTTATCTTAAGTTAGCTCAATTTTAGTCTTTTTCCTTTATCTACTTTTTGGAAGATCAACTAGGTGCAATGCACAGAATTTAAACTATATTAGCTATATCCTTAGCTTATTGTATTTTCTTTAATATAATAAAAAGCTTCACCATAACCTAATAGGCATGATATTTTCAAGATTGAAAGTTTTAGGTTTGATCCCAACAGTTAAATAACAGGAGATGGGTGTTGCACAACTGCTTTTAGTGTACATATCTGTAAGGATAATTAAGAATGAAGAACATTTAAGAATTATCAAGTCTTTTCCCTTACAACATGCTTTGATTTGTGAAAAGTCTGGCAGGAAATGTGACTACTATAACTCTTTTAAGAGCCCGCAACTACAAACTTGTGGAGTCAAATATTAACAGAAATTTGCATATCAAAATTTACACATTGATTCTAAAAATAATTGCATTCAAACAGAAAGGGAATACATTGATTAAGTTACTTACTTGGAGATGCAGAAATGTTATTAGAAAAACTCCTATTGATACTATCAGAACATTCTTTCTCATCAGCCAGTGACTTTTTATTTTCAGTTACAGAATATGCAAAATCCAAGGTAGGTAAGATCTCACATTCTTGAAGCATTTCAATAGATCTGCTAGGTACAAATCCCAGTAAACCCTCAGAAGAATCAACAATAATAGCTTCATCAGTTTCAGTATCAATTTTGAGAATTTCATCACTCTCACCAGAATTTTCATAATCATCACAAGCAGAAAAATTTTCTGATAAAATAGTTTGCTCACCAGTTTCTAAATCTTCCATTACTACTTCCTCATAAGGAAAAAAGCAAAGCTTTGCTTTATTCTCACAACTATTTATTTCACTTTCTGAATCATCTAGATCTTTATTTAATGAGTCATGATTTGGTTTTGCAATGCAATTTACAAATGAGGAGTTAGATTTATTTCTCATGTTACCATCAAACTGCACTATGACTTCCTCATCACAAATAGGTTTGACTGAGCAAAAATTATCACAGTTAAATTTTCCCATTTGATCTAAATCATGGTTATTCCTGTCAGTAATTGCCTGTGGTAGAACCCAATTATTAGAATTGCCTAACTCATTAGAGTCATTCTGGCAAGCTTGTTGGCATGAATTTGTTTTAGTATTAGAAAAGCTTTCACTAAATGAGAATGGTGTGCTCTCAGCACTTGAATATTTGCAATCATTTGTAGAGTATGAAGAATTTAGAGTATATTCAGGAGTAGAAGAATATTCAAAATTAGGAGAAGGCATTTCTTCAATTTCCTTTTTATCAACATACTCTTCAGATTCAATGGTAGATAACAAACCATAATGAGCATTATAGCAGTCACTAGAAGACGTGTTTTCAGAAATTACCATAGATGGAGCACTTTCAAAACTTGAGTTTACTAGCTTATTTTCTTCAAATTTGGAGATAAAAAAATCACTATCATACAAGTTTGTATCTGAAGGACACTTACTTACATCTGCATCAAATAGTGGCAAGGCACAGACTGAGGCAGACTTTATAGCACACAAATCTTCTTTACTATTATCACAAATATTCTCTGTGATTAAAATTTCTGATGCACCAGTGCACTTTTCCTCATTAGCTGTTTGAACTTTATAATCATTAACAGAAAAAGTATTTGATTTTACATTAAGGTCATCTACAGATGTAGTAAAATTTTCATTAAAACTGTTATAAAAATTTTCAGAATGCATTTCATCTAATGAAATATCAAACTGTTTGGTCTCTATGCACTCTTGATTATCCATCATTTTTTCTTTAATTTCATGATTAAAATTTTCATTACTGTTTTCATCAGGAAAGCCGCTATAAAATATTGTTTCTGAATCTCCAGTAAATGAAAAATTGTTATTTTCAGAAAGACCTATATCAGTAGGTTCATTATTTCTTAATGGGGTTCTAGCTAAAGGTTGTGATCGTCCATGTGTCAATGAACTGTCAGTTATTTTAGACTCAAAACTAACAGAGGATGGGATATTGGTATGTTCAGAATCTGTCTGATCAGGTAAAGAATCTGTAGGAAATACAAACCTGAAAGGTCTTGGCTGTTTTATATCAAACATAGTAGTTTCCTTTTCAGAATCTATATCTTCATTAATCAAAGGTGCTTCATGAACGATGATGTCTGGTACATCAGAATATGGATTAAATTTTTCCATCACAGTTGAATCAACAAGAGATTTTATATCTTCTTTATCATTTTTAAGCAATTTATGATCTGTTTGATTGTAAGTATGCTGCTCTTGGATTTTATTTGAGTTTTCCTCAGAAGGAAGATTATATTGAGGAGAGGAGCTCAATTCATTTAAATTATTGTCCAAGTAGATTAATTCATTGTCGTCTTTTATTCTCTTTGAATAACTTGAGTAAGAAAAAGACTGATCTGAAAAACTGTCTCGAGTTTCTGTCAATTTCCCAACACAATTTTGATTAGATAGATCTTGAAATGGTTCTGAAGTAGAATGGTCAGAACTTTTATTTGATTTAGTAGAATTTATAGTGTCCAGATTCATAGCAGGTTTAACTGTTTCTCCAGGTCCAGCATCATCATCCATAAGTGAAATATCTTTATCTGATGTAACAGAAATCACATCATTAGAACTTTTTTCACCTTCTAATGAAACACTATTTAGGCATGTATCATTTTCAGTTAACTCATCTATGCTACCATTCAAAACTCTTAGACTAGGGGAAAGTTCACTATTAATATTCTTATTCAATATTTCACATGACGTTTCAAATGATGAAAAATTTTCTCCCTCAGATGGACAATTATGATAATCATATTTTATGGACGAATTATTTGACTTAGGTTGCAAAGAATTCCATCTTTCTTCAAATGATTCGAGCATTTTAAGATTATGGCGTTCATTGTATAATTGAATAAGAAAATTTTCAACTTTGGCTATTGAAGGTCTAGAGGAAGATGTTTTCCAACATTCATTCATTATTAATAGCCTGTAATAAAATATATACATGAAAAAACGGCATGGTTAAGCAACATATTACTTAAAAATAAAAAAATTACACAAATTATGTTAAAATTGTAAATTAGATGTAATTATATGTTTTATTTTCCTAAGTTTCTAAATAAACATTATTAACCTTAAAATAAAAAATATCTTGAAAAGATTCTAAATTAATGAAAATAATAAAAAGTAAATACCATTTTAACAAATTATCCAAGATAACTTTTTATAAATTTCAAATAGATTTGTGTACTGCGATTTATATATAGATTCCTCCCCCCTCCCCATTTAAAGAGTTCTCCAGGAATCACAAAATTTTTCAGAATATATTGACTTTCACCTGTTTAATAAATAATAATATATTGGTCCAAAATGTTGGGCCAAACACATTAATAATTAAGTACATACAATGTTTTACAATTATATATTCAAATGATTATTTGTCAATTGATGGCCATTTTTTTTACTCATGAAAGCATAGCTGCCAACTCTACTAATTTTTTCGGGACTCCTGATTTTTCATAATTTTTTCCGATATCCCGATAATGTATGAAAAGCCACTAATTTTTGGCAATTCCAGTGAAAAACTTAAAAACAGCCAAAGTTTTGTGAGAAAAGTCTATTGAATTGTTTTAGGAGCTTAAATAGCTAACAGAAGGCGCATTAATACATTGATAATATATATATATTCTTTTTCTAAATATTTTCCTCTGAGTTTCGAGTTCGCCGTTGGAGGCTGGCACTGTAAACACTTTGTCGCCTAGACTCCTATGAGTGGACAATCATATAATTAACATTACAGACCAGGTGCCTGTTTACATAAGCAGTTCAATTAGGAGGAATAATACTAGTTATTAGTAATTTAGTTTGGAAAATATTTCTACCATACAAAGTATTTGTCACTGAATTAAATTAATTTTTGTTTTTATGTTTCTAAGTAATTTTATATATAAGTTTAATACTTATAAATTGCAATAGTATACTTAAAGTTAATCTATAAAATACATATTGGGACATAAATGTTGATGTTTATTTTTTTTACATATATTATAGTCTTTTATATTCTATAGTTTCTTTATAAGCTTGAATATTTTATTAAAAAATTAAGATTGTAAATCATTCTCAGAATGTATAATCAAAAGAACAAAATTGTGTCCTTTTCTGGTACTACAGTTTTAAGCACTCTGTTTTAAGTAAAAATGTTGCTAGTAGTATCTCCTGATTTTTCCCCTTAAAAATCAGTAAAATCTACTGATGTTTTTTCCTTCAAGATTGACAGGTATATGAAAGGTGATCAAAACAGATATACAGTTTAAAGTAATTTCCAAATAACTTCAAAGCCCAAGGTAGAGATCAAACCAATAAACTGTAGAATCAAAGGCCAAAACACTAACCATTAGCATATCTGCCAATATTCCAAATCTTAAAACTATATAATTTTTTCAATCGCTTATACCAATGTGAACAAAACATTCACTTAAAATTTTTTTTGCATAGGAATAAAACAATTTTATTATATTTTGAAGTTAATAAATATATAATTAACATTAGCATTTGAGAAAAAAATAACTTTTCAATAATATACATTATAAATTTCTACAAAATGAAGAACCCAAACAGAACGGCACTCATTGACTAAATTTTCAATTATTAAGGACATTTTAAAAAATGATATATTTTAAATAATCACCATAGCTAGAATTAAAGTAACTGAAAGTGAAAGAAAATGGATTTTAAAATCAAGGAAATTGACTCTTTAAATCAACACCACATACTTTTCTTCTTTTTTTAAATTAAAAACATACTATGAAATATAAATTATTTTTGTCTTCTTTAAGATTGTGCATTATATCTTAGGACTGCTACACTATCATATTCAAAAAACGGCAGAGAAAGTTTTGTAATTTCTAGCTAATTTAACAATGCATACAATTTTAACATTCAGAAGGAAAATCTTATTAATCATAAAAAAATGGTATAATTTGGCAGCTATGCATTCAGCACTTAGCTCAGCTGTCTTCTACTAATAACAATGATATATATTTAAATCAATTTATACTAATTTTTACAAACTAAATTTAATATTAAAAATTATTTCAAAAGCATTAAATGTACCTACAGTTACAGCAGAAACAAATTCCTTTAAATACTAATCAATTTTTACTTATTAGTTAAATATTGCATATAATGATGAGTATTTTAAGATTTTTTAAATTTATTTAAATGGTTCCTTTATAAATTTATTATGAACTTAAAAGTGAAAAAAAATTGGTGTTAAAATAAAAATATCTTAAAAATATTTAAAAGTTAAAAATGAAAAATATAATTATTACTTTAGTTTAAATTTGAATGATTGTTATTTTTTAGATTATTATTATATTAAAAAAAAGAGAAATAAATTCAAATAATCACAAATTTTTCTTAAATCTAAATCATTTTATAAGGCTATTCCAGACAAATGACTTCATTTAATTAATTCATAATAATATATTAATACAAATTTTTGATTTTCTGAAGCTCTATTATAAAACCTGTTAATTTTGCAATTCATTGTTAAATTGCTAGCTTTTTCAATTGTATTGCAAAATCTATAACAAAAGTTTCAAATTTCCTTAAAGAATTTTAACATACCACACATAACATATGCTTTTCCCTGTTTTTAAATATAATTTCATACTTTTGCTTCATTAGCAAAATTATATACATCTTTACAAATTATATTGACACATCTTATGTTTCAGGTGTGAATAGTTCATTTAAAAGCAATTTTAAATTTTCCAAAATCTAAGTTTTCTTTGATTTTGTCAATTTGACAGTAAATTAGAAGAAAAAAAGTAGTTTTATATTTAATAAGACCAAAAGGTTTTAATTTTGAAATCAAACAGATGGTTTTATGAACTAAAATTTTATAAATTAATGTACAAATTATTCCTATAAGGTTATGAAATAATCTTAAAAGAGAATAATTTAAGATACATTACACAATTACAAAAGAACTTTAAGTCTTTGAACAGTAAAATTCAGAAACATAAAATATTTACAATGGGCACATTTTTATTAATTTCTTAATCACTGATATCAAAACGATTAATAATTTAAACCAATCCTCCCTTCACATTTAAAAAAATATATATATTTTTTTAATTTATAATATTTTAGATATTATCTAACAATAGAAGAAGCATATCTACAGTTAAAACTTTTATTAGGAATGAAATAATTCTGTTACATTTTTTGCTAATAAATATATGCTATTAAGACAAAAAATTACACAAATTTATATTAGTTTTGCATTTCAAACAAACTGATGAATATAAAACAATGAGAAAAACAAAATAAAAGCACCACAAATCGAGAAACACAACTCTAAGTAAATAATTTAAAACTAATAAAAACATAACACTTATAAAAATAAAGAAAAGTAAACTTAGTAAAATTACCTGCTCTTGTTTAAAAAATTAAAGTGCACTTTCTATAAACTATAATTTTTTCCAAAAGTATAAACATTTGGGAATATTATTAACTATGTAAAAGATTATTTGTGGTTCCAATTTAACTACTAGAGAAAGCAATTTTTCATTAAAATATTTTCTTTACTGGCCCAAATTTAAATATTCATATTAGTTCCACATTAATCTTTTGCTTCATTAAAATTAAACAAACAGCTAAACAATTATTTCTGACAATTTTTTTCTGTAAAACATATAAACAAATTAGAATTATATTAATGTTTGGAAAATGCATACTCCCTGTATTTATAAAACCATTATTCTAATTGAAATATAGATAATTTCATCATAAAAGTAAATGAAATATAGATTTTCTGCTACACAAATTTAGTTTTTAAATGAAACAATTAAATTAAAATTATCTATCAATTATAGATCCTTTAATAAAGATTCAAAAGAAAAGAAAAGCAAAATTCATATTTAAAACACTTATCAGATAATATTCAGAATAAAATAAAACATAAGGAATTAAAATGGATCACATGGATGCAGATGGATTGCATTTCCAACTATCATGGCTACTTGTATATTTTTAAATCAATTGTTTCAATATTTAATTTAACCCTTCTTTGCATGATTTTTACTTTCTTGTGAAATAAATTTGGGTGCCTACATTAAAGGGAAAATTAAAGGAAAAAATCTTATAAGTATATAAAACAGCAAAACATATACAATCACGCAAATAACCATCACCTAAATTTACATGTTAAGCAGTGCAAAATAACCAGAAAATATATCTTTTGCATAATTTTTATTCTTGATAATTAAAAAAAAACTACTATTCTATAGTTATAAGAAATATTAAAAAATTCACTCTTTTCTCCTGACAACAAGAAATAGAAAAATAACAAGTTCAAACCTGCAATAATGATTTGACATTTGATTTTTTGAGAGCTTAAGTTTTTTTATCATGCGACAGTGTGAAAAAGCTGGCAGAAACAACCAATTTATAATACACCTGTTTCAAGCATAACTTTTTGTTCATTAAATGCTATGGAAATTTCCATTCTCTTGCAAAGTTGGGTTAAAGAATCCTTCATTCATCTAAATCAATTGTTCAATAGTTATTATAGACTGAATCAAATTAAATTAAAACTGGATGGATACAGATTTCAAAATCACAGAAATTGGTATCATTTAGGGCAAAATAGTGATTATCCTTTACTTTTTAAATATTAGATTTTTTAAAGATTATATATATTAGACTGTATAAACTTGTATTTATAAAGTTTTTCATGCAGCATACACATTGGAATAACTAACAGTAAACACTAAAGACGATTTTACATTTTAACAATTCTGTAAAATTTTATCTCACAATCACAAGATCTTAGTGTTAAATGTACTGTTCAAAAAGAGTTGTCAAATTATACTGTACAACTTCTGTCTCCTGCTCAAAATCTGTTATATTTAGCCTTGATTACATTTAGTAAGGATAATGCAAATTAATACAATTTTGTGGTCTGATTAAATTGGAAATATCAAAAAATGAAATAAAACTTATTATATAAATTTTTCTGACAAAAAAAATAATTGTTGCCTGAAAAAGTAAAAAAAGCTTCAGGAGTTATTCACTATTTTCATAAAGAGTCAACATAAAATTCCAGGATAGTACAAATACAATAATGTGAAATGAAAGAAGAAACTTTCATTTGCGACAAAGATACTGCATACTTTTCAGAAGTCCGCATTTTAATAGGATTCATAACGATTGCCAAGAAAAAAATTCCAGGAGTTTTAAAGAGCTTTCAAGGAGTAACATCAAAAATTTTCAGAAGATATCAACATAATGTTAAATTTTTTATTATACCAATTGTTTTATAACCAAATATGCATACAATTATTTATATGCAACACTTTTCAATTATATTTATAATAAAAATAAAATTTCAAAAATTAATGAGACTGTTATTTAATTAAAATAAAATTATATTTAATGATTACTTCAAAAGCCTTCAAAGAATTTAAAGCAATAACAGAAATTTTTGTATTTAAATAATCAAAATCAAATAAGTATACTTATTCAAAACAAAATAAATACAAATATACGATAAAGTTTCCAGGATGTGTAATCTTTTTCCCTCAATTATTATTTAATAAAAGCTATTTTAAATTCTTCCTTCTCTTTACTCACAAACTCTTAAAACTATAACCTCAAATCCATATTTAAGACTTTCCATTTCTTTAATCATTCAACAGATTTTAATACTTCGTTGCTATTTATATATACAAAATATTGCTGTTAATAAATGCTATCTTTCCAACTCTAAAGCTTTCACTTTCAATTCATTATTAATATTGAGTAATAGTTGTTGCTTCACTGAAGAACCAAGAGACATATTTTTGATTTTACAATTAATGTTAATTTATTAGTTCTCTTTCCACTTCCTCCTCAGCATTTTTGTTAAAATTAATAAATAAGGAAATTAACCTTTTATGATGAATTATAACTACAATCAATCAATAAAATTTCAAATGAAAGTGACAATATTATTGATATGTTATTTTCGTATTTTAAATTGTTTGATAGTAACCTAAGACTTGTTTTCTACTTGTTTACAATATAAAAAAGAAAGTTTTTATTCATGTAATCATTTATGAAGCATGAAACCTGCTATGATATAAAATATTAATAGAAAATCCTAACAGTAACTTTAAAACATTAAAGGCATTAAATTATTCTAACTTTAACTAATTCTATTATTTTGGTATTATATTTTTCTAAATATTTATAACTAGTAAAATCAGCCTTTTAATTAAATTTTATACAACGTTTCATATATGCAACAAAAAATTTATTTTTAGAAAGGATATTAATATATTTTTATCCGAACATTTAAATTTACCTGCAAAGATTTATTCTACTATTCCAAAACAATTTCAATTAAGTTTTAATATTGATTATTTTTATTTATATATAATTTATTTAAGTTAAAAATTTTACTAAATAAAAAGAAATTTGGAAAGCTTATGGGAAGAGAGAACAAAAGTTCTTTAAAAACACCAGAAATTTCCCAGCCCTAGAAAAATTCCCAACATTGATTTTTACCAGTGAGAAGAAAAGAAAGTAATTTAGATCAAAATTTCGGTTACCCTTGCATTAAAAAATTTTTTGGAATAAATTAAATGAGAGATAACTGCCTTTTATAACCTGTTTTCAAGAGGTTCTAGATTTAAAGTAAGCTTTATTTCTAACTTTCAATAATGAAAAAATTTAGAATTTTTTTTAACCATTTAAATATTTTTTTCTGATTATTACACTAATTTTAAAAACAAATACTAAATATTTATGCAGTTTTGAACATAAGATTATACAGTTAAAGAAATATATATGACAGTATTTTATTAAATATTTATAAATAAAAATCAGAAAAAATCCAGAAGGTTATTAAAAGCACTTTTATCTTTTTATTTTGAAAAAAATAAGAGTCAGCCTTAAATTAAAATGATTAGCATACATTGAGTTTTCTTAATATAAAATAGTCTAATTAGCTTTAAATACAAAAAAGATTAATAAGTTATTTACCTATTTGTTTATTATACATTTGATAAAGTTATTAAGGTTATGTTTACAGGGTGCTACCAAAGGTCATGACCAAACAGCCTGTATTATCATGTCAGGAATGAAAAAAAAAAAAAAAAAAATCAGAATTACATAGAAACAGGGGATCAGAAACAAGATTGTAATCCACGAGAGGCCAATAAACTTAGGCAGAAGCAAGCACACACAGTTGGATCAGTTAAAGCAGGAACGTTTCAGGGAAAGGGTGAACCAGTACAATAATGCAGAATATAGGCGTGCAATAGATGTATGGAGCTATGGATGCACAGTTGTACACTTGTATTAACAACAGTTCCTGAACACAGACATGCACCTGACCCTAGGCAGAATCATTCAGAATTAGCCAGTGATGTATGATAAGGATAAGAGAATTCAAAAACACTTAATAAGAGGAATTCTGTTCTCTATGTTGTGTAACAAAACATAGGTGTTGATCAATCCTTCACTATGAGAATGCTGCAAGATGATCCCCAACAACCCCATCACAAACAACAGGAGCAAACGTTAAGAAGTATGGATTATCTCCAACTTGTGGTATTCACATGTTAATATTTACAGGCAAGGATCAGAAACTCATAATTTCCATCACAGATTCAGTTAAAAGATACAGATAGGATGAAACTAACTTTTCCTGGGATGGTGTCTTTAACCAGCACAATATGTACATGTGGTCCCTATGTTCCATGCCACACAGCCACTAATGTTTAAACATTAATATCTGCACAAGAATTATTGGTTATATGCTGATCTGTCCATACATAATGCCTGAACATCTTTACATGATTTTTTATACCAGTTTTTTGGATGAAGTATTGCCCTGGCTGTTAATGGATATTTCCAGAAGACACACTTCAATGGGGTTCCCTGACATTTCTACCAGAAAGCATGTCAGTTCCAGGATTTAACAAACCCTGATTACTGGATTGGCAGAGGCAGGTACCTTGGCTACCATGATACCCTAATCAAAGCCCACTGGATTTTTTACCTATGCGGTTGGTTGGTTTGGTTTAATGATGCAAGGTCCAAATAAGGACAAGCTGCACCAATTACAAGATATTACATATAAAAGTTTGTTTTCTTCAACCCATCAAAAATTTTAGAATAGTATAATTTAAGTGATATGTACATTAAAAATCTTTCCACACACAATATACAGATATATGAAATTAAAAACTTGAAATTCCATAAAATATTTCTAAATCAGATAATATTCATGAATCCTATGTCTTTTAAAAAGCAAAGAGATTGTGATGGCTGTTAAAAGCAGGTCTTCTAATGTTAAAATATTACTATTAAAATATCTAAAACGATTATGGTTAAAATCTAAGACACACAACTAAAATATGATATACTGTGAATGGTTCATTACAAATTTCACACCATGGCTAGAGATCACTTAAGATCAAATATTTGTGGGTGAAACGCATGTGACCAATTCGAAGGCGAGTCAGTCTAACGTCTGCGCTTCGTGGAGATAAAACGAATAATGGAATGATAAATGAAAAGATGGAATGGAGTTTGTTGCTAACTTGCGTGTTCCAGGATTCTTGCCAAAGAAAATATATGGAACATTTGAATCCTTTTCTCATGTCCATTGATGGTACTGAAGGTAAAATGGAAGTAGATGCAGACTTAGCAGCCACATCAGTCTTTTCATTGCCATCTATTACTATGTGGTTTGGTATCCAACAAAACAGTATCTCAGATTCATTGCTGATAAGAAAATCAAGCAATTTGAAAACCTCAGACACAACTAACTGGGTGACAGTAAAATTTCCTATTTTTCAATGCTTCTAAGACACTCTTACTGTCAGTGTATATGTAAAATTTATGTTCATTTTTAATACTCACCTGCTCAAGTGCTGGGTATATAACTATAGCCTCAGCAGTAGAGGAGAGAAGAAATTAAAGGAAAGGACAGATCACTGGGATAGTTTGGGATTGTGACACCCATATTAACCTAAAGAAGGTAAACCCCCTGAGGGTCTGACCTCTGCTGATACCTTACGAGTGTGGTACATAATACTCCTGTTATACGGGACATGAACTTCATGGTACATATTGCTGAAGCAGTGGCATGCATCCTGGAGACTCCTGGGCAATTTGAATGAGTTCACGATTCCATGCAGCACTGATGTGAACTATGCATTGCAGCTGATGAGGCCAGTTTTCAGCAAACATTATGAGTTTAATTTTTTATTTGGTACTTTTTTGTTATAAAATAAAGTTTTTTTTACACTGTATAATATCTTTTTTTTATGTGGTGGTCTCGAAGGAATCACGATATTATTTTCAACTGCTTGTTTCTATTTAACTCTGACTCCTGACCTGACACAACCATATGTGCCATTTAGACATGACATTTTGTGAAAACCAGAATTTATGTATATTAAAATATAAAATTTAAAGCATATATTTCAAAATATAAAAGAAATATTTTTGGTCACATGAGAAAAATAAAAAAATTGAATATCCATATCTACAACAATTTAAGATTCAACTATTCACAATTAATGTTTTTTTTAGTGTTTGAAAAACCTATTACTTACAATTCTTCTTTCTTTGGGCAAGCTAAATTAAAAGGAGGAAGCTTCGTTATTTTTTCTATAAGAACTTTTTGCAGCACTTCTTCATTGGTTAATTCTTCATAAGGTAACTTTCCAAATTCAAATATCTCCCACAAAATAATTCCAAAAGCCCTGAAAATATGAAAAAAAAAGCTTTACTATAATATATACCCAGTAAACTGTTTACTATAACAATATTTATTATAAAAATAAAACCAGTACAAACATTCTTATTTAAACATGCAAACAATATCTTTTCAACACCTTTTAGCTCTGACAAGGAAAGAAGATTTACAAAATAATCAGTTTAAGAAAATTTGCAATATACTAAACTGTGACACTTGCTAGGTGCAAATGCTATGTAAGTATAGCAATCATAGAAATAGGAATTACGGACTGTTTTCAGGCTCTATATACTAGCATAACAACATATTGATCCTCCACTACAGCTGTTTTCCTGAGGCAGTCACCATGAGCTTTTCTTACAGCTATGCCAATGGTTTGTAAGTACCTATGGACAAACAGCTATGCTAAATGAACAAAACCACACTATCGTTAATTCTAAATTCTTCAGCTATATTGATCATACTATAACCTTCCTCTAGATTTTTGATCATTCTTCTACAAGTTAAGTCCTCTAGGTGATTTTGTTAGCCATATTTCATGAAAAAAATCACACCCACAGCCAATGTCTTTAATTATGCCTTCGTCAAGTCCGTTATTGTACTTTTGAGCTGTGCACACAAACTGCATGTTTTCATATACTTTTTACATTCAAAATTTTTTCAATAAATTTTTTTAAACCTTTCTCTTTTTCTTCTTTTGTAACAAGAATATTGTGTCATGCAAAACTCTTATTTTACATTTTTGAGTGTAAAATAAAATTTTCGTAATATGTACGATTTTTTTTCAATAACTTATCTTAATATATCTTTACTTTTTGAATACAGTGCATTTATAAAAAAATGTGGTTATTAAGAGATACTGCAGTTCCTAATGAAGGCAATTGTGAAATAACTAACTACAAAACTTTTTTATTGGTTAGTATACAGGGGTATGAGTAAAGGGAACAAAAATTTCTTAACAAGAATGAAAAAACAGAAGTTTGTTAAAGTGTTAAACAAATTTAGCACACAAATTTTAATTATCTCAGTTCAAGCTTCAATTGAATTGAATTTAATAAAATATGCAAAGTAAGCACAAAAATATAATTTTAAAATAGCAACTCTGCACAAAAGTATATAATAAATTTTATGATAATTTTAAATATATATATTTCATGCAAGCACACACAACTTTTAAAAATACTATTGTTATAACTATGCAAATATTGTTATAATTATGCAAAGTAAAAAATAAATTTTAAAAAATAGAACATAAATACTTTTATAAAATTATTTAAGACAAAAATTAATCAAATCTTTACTTAAATCTATTTTATAAATCTATATGAAATAAAAAGGTTGGTACCTATAAGAAATATCTTTTGATTACTATTTAATAATTCTAACATACTGACAGCAGAATAACACATTTCAACTATTATGCTGCCTTAAATTTGAAACCCCATTAATTTTACTATCCTTGAATAGTAATAAGTTTCTAACAATACATACAAGAAAAGCATCTGATAGATGGGAATTAAAAAAAAAATTAAATAAAGGAACACAAACATAAATATTTTAAATATTGAACTTTCTTCACTTGTATTCTTATTTTTATTTCTCAGGCTAACATTTTCCTTTATTCTCATCAAAATTAAAATTATAAAAAGAAATTTAAACTTTTCTAGCACTTACTGAACCAACTCTATTGGTTTAAATGGGAAACTCCTGATTTTTCATCATTTCTCCCAATTTCCCAATCATGTATAAAAACCTGATTTTTGGCAATTTCAGTGAAAAACTTAAAAACAGCTAAAATTTTGCCGAAAACTAAATCTTTTGAGTTGTTTCAGTAGCTTAAATAGACAACAGATGGCACCCTAATATAATTATAACATATAATATTATGAAAATATGTTCCTCTGAGTTTCAAACCCCACCTGTCTGCAGGGATAGGATGACGCTTTAACTATTTGGGTGCCAAAAACTCCTCTATGAGTTGGCAGTCATATAGTTCACATTTAGAGCAAACACCAGGTGTCTGCTTACACAACCAATTCAATTAGGAGGAATATTGTTAGCTATTAGTAACTTAATTAGGAAAATATTTGTCACTGAATTAAATATATTTAGAAATGTATTTTATGTTTTTATTTAATTTTATTAGTTTAATATTTATAAATTGCATTAGAGTTGTAAAAGTTTTCCTTAAAATAAATATTGGGACATAAACATTGTTGCTTATTTTTTTACAAAAATCAGGTACTGATAAACTAAGTAGATATATACTTTAGAATATCATTCTTCTTTTTATGTTATTTTAAATACTTTATTTCGTGTTACTAACATGAATTTTAGCCCCCAGGTCCTCCCTCAACCATTGCTGCTGTGGATC